>VDFB02166814.1:0-11952 GCA_007258455.2 Sequoia sempervirens | reverse complement strand
CGACCTCAAATGTGATGCCGAAGGCCCCTCGTTTCGGGGAGACCTCTCATCGTCACTGAGACATCTCAGCGAGATCCCTTAGACATACCAAGGGCCACTTTTCTATGTGCCGAGGAGACCTCTTTTCAACCAGACCTTATGGCGATAGCCTCCATCCTGCCCGATGATGCATTTGCTTTCCCTTGGTGTGGGCACAACCTTTTCATCTTAGCAAAATATTTCGTCGAGACCCCATGCTTTATCTTGCTGACAAGTCAATCCATTTTCCATAGATGTGACATTCCACTATTGGCAAGACATCATATAGAATGCGCCCTATTGTTTAGAAAGATCTCAACCACTCCTGGGTCACTGAGACATAATGTATCTCCCATCGATGAATTTACTTATCCCAAGTGTGTCACTGTAGCTTTCATACGTCGGGGAGACCTCACATAGACTGCTCTTGCTACACCAAGAAATCTCAATGCATTCTGAGTCGCTGAGACAAGGAAACTATTACACCGACAAGGATCCTTCATATTTCCATTGGCAAGACCGAAGGTCACTCGCCGAGACCTTACGGCGATCACCCCTACACCAATGAGCACATCCTTCCGATCAGTAAGGCATTGGCCTATTGGCCAGACTCATACCGAATGCATCCTATTATCCCAATATCTTCTCTTGTCGCTAAGACACTCACACTTCGGTAAGACATCCTGCCAAAGGCCTCAACCTATGTCGAGAGCATTCGTCCTGTTGTGACTCTACCGCTTCGATAAGACTCTTGTCGATAACACCTTGCATGTCACCGATCGATGAGACAAAAGTGAACTCATGCCGAAAGAAAATCATTTTGCACACTGTCGGTGAGACTAAGAGAACTCGCTATGACCATACACCGATGCCACAACACATGCCGAAGGGAACCTGTGTTTCTCCGGTCGGTGAGACAAGAAAACCTCACTGAGACATAACACCGATATTGTCTAGCTTTGTCGATGAACCACCATACACATAGTTGGGGAGACATGTTGAGATCAGTAAGATACAACCCCGACAACCAAGACATATGCTGGTAGAAGCCTCAATGGTCGCCAAAACAATAGGACCGTCCTGCTGAATGAAGAATGCGGAAGACCTATGATCGCTGTGACACTCCTGGGGTGTTGGTGACTCTGTCCTTAGAAGATTTTCATGTCTAACCAGAGCGAGGTAGGCTTCCTCATTGAGTTCCCCGTGTCCTGGCATCAGATTCATGACCTTTTCCTAGGCCGAATACTTCATTTGGCCTTCTAGAACAAATAACACGATTTGCTTTGCCTGATTGATCAGAGGGTGAAAATTTAGGCAACAATAACATCTTATCATCTTTTGTCATAAAATCATCATTAACTTATGTGATGATCAATTGGGAATCGCCAAAGACTCATAAGCGAGTGATGTTCCATTGGATGGCGATCCTAAGACCAGTGAGAAGAGCTTTGTATTATTCTATGTTGTTCATGCATGGGAAGGCTATCCTAAATGACTTCAGGATGTAATCACCTTGTGGGGTGACAAACAAGGTACCTACCCCAGATCCATTATGCATGTACCATCCATCAAAGTAGAGCATCCATGTAGCTGCTTCCATGACTATGAGGACCTCTTTATTAGGGAATTCTATCACCAAGGGATAGGCATCCACCAAAGGAACATCTACTAACTAATCTACTATTATTTTCCCTTTAATCACGTTTTGGTCCACATACTCTATATAGAACTCACTCAGCAACATGACCCACTTAGCCATGCGGCTAGTTAAAGATGTCCTAGATAACTAATACTTGAGTGGATCAACCTTTGAGATCAGCTTCATGTGGTGACTAAGTATATAATTTTGAAGCTTTTGTGAACTGAAGACTACAACTAGGCAAGCTTTTTCCATTGGATAATAATTGAGTTCATAGCCCACTAGTGTTCGACTGATGTAGTAGATGGCACGTTCTTTTGAAGACACATCATGTTGTGCTAACAATTCCCCCAATGCAACTGAAGTAGCTAAGATATACAATAGAAGCGATTTACCTCAAATTGGAGGCATGAGAATGGGTGGGTGAGACAAATACTCCTTGATTTTGTCAAAACCCAGCTAACACTCTAAATCCTATTTGAAGGTAGTATATTTTTTCAAGAGATGAGTGAATGATTGGAACTTATCTGCTAACTGAGCTATAACCCATCTGATAGATTGTAGCTTGCCTTGAAGGCTCCTCAACAATTTTAGATTGTGCGGTGGACACATTTCCATGATTTCCTTGACTTTAATAGGATTGATTTCCATGTCCCTTCTGGAAATGATGAAACCCAATAGTTTTCCTGATGTAACCACAAATACACACTTCTTTGGATTTAGCCGTAGCTTGTAGTGCTCTAGCCACTCAAAGATCTTTAGGATCATAGGGTTCTCTTCTCTTATTTTGGATTTCCCTAACAAATCATCAACATGATCTTCCATTATGATGTGAATAAGATCATGGAAGATGATAGTCATTACATGTTGGTACATTTCCCCCGCATTATTGAGGCCAAAGGGCATGACATTGTAATATAAAGTGCCCCAAGGTGTGATGAAGGTAGTCTTATGTTGGTCCTCGAGTGCTATTCTAATCTGATTGTAGCTAGATAAACCATCCATGAGGGATAGCATCTCATGTTTTGCAGTTAAGTAAACCAACATGTCGATGTTTGGTAGGGGGGAATCATCTTTAGGATAGGATTTGTTGAGGTCCCAGAAACCTATGCAAATCCTGATATTCCCATTCAGTTTAGCAATTGGCACTATGTTGGATATCCATTGAAGTAGTTAATGGGTCTTATGAACCCAGCCTCTAAAAAATTTTCCAACTCTTTCTTGACCAACAAAGCTATTTGAGGATGCATATTTCTAAGTTTCTACTTGATGGGTTTAGCATTTAGATGGACATCCAAATGTTGTATGACTAGAGCAAGATCCAAACCCTACATATCTGAGTAGGCCCACACAAAATTGAGGATGCTTTCTTTGACAAGCTGAATGATGATGGAGTGCTCTTCTTCTAATAATGGCTTGGCTACATACATGATTTTTGGATATTCTTTGATTCCCAAGTTTACTTCATGTGTTTCTTCAATGAGTATAGAACATTGTTTATACAGTTGAGTTTGCACAAGGGGAAGATAAATGTCCCCATCTTCTAATGCCTCACTGAGGTTTTCACTATTAGATAAACCCTTTATTTTTACTTTTTCTGAGTCAAGAAGCACCTCGGGGAGGTTTTCACTAGATGACCCTTTTTTATTTTGTTTCTTCTTACTTTTGTGGTTAGGGTGTTCATCCTCCCCCAATCCCATAAGATGCACATACGTATCCACTGAGGGAAAGGTGTCAATAGGTGTGCTACCATGTAGGTCCCAATCAATGAGTTTAGGATCAAAAATGTGAAAGGCTAATGGAGCAGATGGATAGGCAATCAAACATGGAGGAAAGATCCACATGATCCACATCATCGTATGCATGTATGATGGATTCTTCTTTAGGTATGTCTTCAAGGAGACCGTTGTCCACACTAACATTGTTAGAAGCACTAGTTGATGGCATGGGACCCTTTTTTTTTGTGTCATGGCATAAACCCGAATATCTTGGTCACACCGAGGTGTCAACAAGTTGTTTCCTTCCTTGCTCTTCTATGCCAAGGCCTCCCCCTTGATAATTATCTTTTTTGGCTAACTTTGAGGCATAAGGATACGTCTCTTGAAAATACTCCTTTAGAGGGGGAGAAGGTTTAGGCACCTCATGATATATCCATTGGCTAATGTAGCCTTCGGGCTTATCCTGTCATATTCCAGGAGACCGAAAGGTGTTGGATCCCACATTCTTAGATCTCAAGGTGATTTTCTTCTCTTGCTTCAGTGTGAACTGAGAAGGCTGGAAATATGTATGCGGTGAGGGTGGCATGGTTGCCACATTCAAAGATGTATGTATTTCATACTCACCACACCCCTTGTCGATGATTTGGACCTTGGTAATGGTGGAGTCAGATGTGGTGGCTAGCATGTTAGAAGATGGACAGGATAATGATTCTTGAGGTGGCCCCATTTCTACTCCTAGACAATAATGAGAATGGGGGAAGGAAGCTTCTAGTGTGCGAAAATACTCAAATGGTTGTGGATATACGTTTATTGTCACTTCCATCCCATTGAATGGGAATTTCAAGCACTAATGGTAAGTAGATGGAATGGCTTGCACAGCATGGATCCATGGGCAGGCAAGAAGAAGGTTATAGGGGAGGTCCAGATCAAGGACATGGTAGGTAGTGTACTGCACAATAGGACCAACCTTAATTGGAAGACAAATTGTCCCCTCAGAATCATGCTCTGCATTGTCATATGCCTTGATAGTGATAACTTGATTATTTAAGTCAATGTGGGTGTAGCCTACCTATTTTATGAAATTTAATGTGCAAAGATTTAGGGCAGAGCCATTATCTACCAAGACCCTTTTCACTTTATAGCGGGCTACAAATACTTTGATATGGAGAGGATGGTTATGGTTTGAATCAATGCAAGGCATGTCATTTTTTATAAAACCCAGTTGGTATGTGGCCAACAGGTGTCCTACCAATGCTTGGAATTGTGTATGATCTATATCGTTGGGAACATGGGTGTTTTATAAAGCTTTGGTTAGGATTTCTTGGTGGACAGGAGAAGACTTAAGCAAATCTAGGATAGAGATTTGGGTTAGAGTCTTTCCTAGGTGATCAAGAATATTATATTGCGAGCTTATAGGAGGTGGATGGGTTGACATAGAGGCTCCAGGGATAGTAATGCAAGTGTGGTGGGTCATAACAACACATTGTGGATATTTTCCTTTTACATGTATCATAGACACATGTGGCTCAGCCTAACTAATGTGCATGATGATGCTCTCATAGTTATAAGGAACACTCTTGTAACTAATGTTATTTGTGTTGTTACCCTAATTATTGTTGTTCCTAGACCCAGGATTTTCATTTGGCATACTAGCACCTTGGTTATGTTTTGGGAATGTGTTTTGATATATTTGAAGTTGAGCATTGGACGAGGAGGCCTAGTTGGCATCCACATGTATATCACCCCAATCTATAAGATCCTAGATGTAGGTTTTTAAGCCTTGACATTTATTTAATGAATTCCCTTTGATCTTATGGAAATCATAATATTCATTTTCTTTATGCCAAGATGGCTTGGGTTTGGATTCATCAAGAGGCTTGGTCACAAGATACGTGATTAGGTAACCCACCTAAAGAATTCTATTGAAAACAGTGCTCAAGGGTTCTCCTAATTGATTAAATTGATGTTTATTGTTCCCTTGATTATTCTCATTATACTGTTGGGGAGGATGAGGTGCCCCTTATGGCACTAATATGGCATTAGGAATTGATTGTTGAGGAGGGACATACTGTGGCTTCTAGGAAGCATTGGCTACTTGAACATGTTTGGTGTCAGTGACACCATCATTGAAAGCATTCTTATTCATTTTCCAGTATCGAGGTTTATCCCCAGATGACTTTTCCTTATCAAGATTAAAATTTTTGACCAACCCTTTAGCAATAAGTGCTCTCTCAAGGATAGGACCCTTCTCTACTATCTCTACAAATTTTGTGACATAATGGAGCTTGAAATTCAACAAAAAGGGTGACCATGTATTTTTCTCTGAGCAGGGATTTCATTTGATTAGCCAAAGCATGCCACCTTTGGAGGTAGCTTGCAAAAGTATCTCCCTCATGTTGTTTCTCTTTCAGAAGATCCAAAGTATCAACATCATTCTCCAAATTAAAGGAGAAGTGTGTGACAAATTTTTCTGAAAGATCTGTAAAAGACTTGATAGATCCCTTTGGGAGAGTCATAAACCAATCAAGAGTTATCCCAGTTATACACCTTGGAAATAATCACAGGAGATAATTGTCATTGTGTTGGACTTCTTGAAAATGGGAATAGAACTCCTGAAGATGGTTCTTAGGATCTTTAGTTCCTTTGTAATTATTGAATTTTGGCATCTCAAAATTCTTTGGAAAAGGAACTAGCAAGATTGAGGGATCAAATGGATAGGGACAAATGTCTTCAAACTTAAAGGATTGTTTGCTTGTCCCTGCTTGCAAGTATTTTAATGTAGCTTTCACTTCTTCCCACTCTTTATTAGCAAGTGTAGTGGGAGCTAGATTAGGCAGATTGGATTGACTATAAAGAGGATATTGCTGGTAGGATGAAGATGGGGCTGAAGCGGTTTCATCGTATGCTGGTGGAGGTGTATACAAAGGCATTTGATGATACTGATTGGTGTAGGTGGATTGTGGTTGTGGATTGATATAATATTGATAGTAAGATGATGGATTTTGATAATACGAAGAGGAGGCCCCTTGCTAATATGGTGGTTGTTGCTAGTAATACGAAGTGGAAGCACCCTATTGGTACTGCGGAGGGGCTTGATAGTATGATGAGGTGGAAGCATCTTGCTGATATGATGGTTGTTGTTGGTAATATGACAGGGAGGGAGCAATCTGTTGATAGGGTGATTTTTTGGGGTGTAATACGAATTGGATTATTAATTATATGCAACATTTGGCTATTGGGTAGTATATGGGGGTGATTGCAGATTAGACGTTTGATAGTAAGGATTTGAATGTGATTGTTGAGGGTTTGTGTAAGGTGGCAATTATACCTTGTGTGGCCTGATGAGGGGGTTGTGTGGGAATAGCAGTATGTTTTTGCGGGATTGCAATATTTTGTTGTGGAGGTTTTTGATGAGGCAGTTGAGATGGGATTGCAGTATGTTGCAGCGGTTCTTGTGATGGGATGGCAGTATGTTGCGTCACCTATTGTTGAGGTGGTTGTGATGAGGTGGATTGTTGTGGGTTAATTGGGGGCTACTGGAATGCAGGGATGTTTCCTTGTGGTGGCTACTGAGATGTAAAAGGTGGAGGTAGTAAGTTAGCTGCGGGTGTAGTGCGAGGAAGGGATTGCCCCTAGTGTTGATAGGTAATTGACCTAGTTGATTAGGCCAGAGAGGTGGTCCAGATGGTACGAGGGTTGGACCTTGTTGGAAAAGCATGGCAGGTGGTGGAGGCAGTAGATTTTGTGGCCTAACATAAGCAAGGGGATCGTTTAGATTAGGTTGTTCTCCCGCAGCTGAATACAAAACTTGAGGAACGTTGCCAACTTGATAAAGCACGAAATTCCTGAATCCAGGTTGATACCAGTTATCTATAGGTGGACCCTTGGGAACATACAAATTTCCTAGAATTTTTTGTGAATTTTGGGCGTCTTGAGACACTGGATGGGGTGTGATGTTGACGCATTGCGAGATGTCATAGTTAGGTGGTGGTTTGACACCCTTTAAGAGTAGGGCAGCAAGGATTTTATCCCCATGCTCGTTAAGGAGGCCATTTTTCATCTAAACATTGGCAGGATTGCTAAGGTACTCATCAACTATGACTTCAGGTTGATTGACCATGTTCTCATCACTAGGTGGTGAAGTGTTTTGGACATTGGTATTGGATTGAGATGAGGCACCATTGTTGGGGATCTAGAGGAGTGTTAAGTTGGGCACCTTGTCCTTATTGTTCCGCCATGAGCTTCTTTTTCTGTGATTGGGTGAGGAGCAAGAAAATGAAAAACTACCAAATGAACTAAGATGATGCTACACGCTAATATGCAGTAGAGGGATGAACTAAGTGATGATTAGAGGATTGACTAGATTGGATGAGGGATAGATTGATTGGATGATTGGATGGGGGATATGATTGGATTGGATTAGATTGATTGATCAAATGAAACAATTGTTAATATTAGGTGATTGGTTAGATAGGATGATGAAATGAATTCCAAACTAAGTTCAGAGGTTAGACTAGATGACCTAAGGTGTTGATTGATTGGATTGAAGGATAGATAGATGACTATGGTAGAAAATCCACCTCAAGATGGAAGTGGATTGATTGGGCCATGGATGATGACTAACTCAAGCAGATAACTATCCTAAGTAAATGTGAATGATGATGATCAGGACAACAAGCAAAATTGCCCCTTTGGGCAGAAAATTCACCCAAGGAGATGAGAAAATTTTCTTATTCTAAGAGAACAAACAAATTTAACGGACAAGAGGATGGATAGACTAACACAGATGGAAAGAAGGCTTTCCCCTAAAGAGGGAAAATTCACCTATTCGGTGAAAATGGGTGAATTCGACGAAAGATGAATGATGGAACGACTCAGACTAAGAATTGGATCACCCCTTATGGATAGAAGGTTTGCCCCTAGAGGGTCACTTGTTTTGTGGTAACAAGTGAATTCAATGGAGAACGACTGACAAACTTGCTTAAAGATTGGATAGACTTTCCTATTCAAGAGAATGGGAAAAAACGAGGTCGTCCAAAAAGTGATCCACAAGCAAATTCACCTCTAACAATGATGAATTCACCCAAATGGAAGACCTGGATTGGATTGGATGTAGAATCGCCCTTTTGTAGGGAAAAATCATTTGTCTACAGTGAAAATTTTCCTCTGTAAGGGGAAAATTCACCTCTAAAGGTAGAGGTTGACAATGCCAAAGGACAACAAGCACAACAAATAGCAAACAAAAGCCTAGGCTAACTCAACTGATAAAAATAGTACTAGTATTGCATAATGAAGACACACCAAGCAACACAAACCTAAAATTAGTGATATGGATTTACAAAATTGATGTAGGCCCACCACCTTGAGTGGAAAACACAAGGTTAATACTCTGTGATATCGGGATGGTTCTCTGGATCACCCTTTCTTGCGAAAGCAGATAGCTAGTGTTCTAGTGGAACAAGGTCATCAACAAACACCATGAGCTCACCTTCACACTCTCACCCAATGAATATCATAGTCCACCATGAGGATTTCAATCTCAATCCAAGGGAATACATGGTGAGTAAATTTGGGGTATGGTGCACATCCCCTACACTACACTAAGAAATAGCTAAAACACGAGTCTCTATCTAGGCTGAACAAAGCTATCTCATGAGTCCCTAATATACACATGGTAGGTGGGGAACAACCATGAACACTAGCCCATCACAAGCGTGAGTCAGGAGCCCCAGTGAGGTACTAGAAACTTGAACCAACTCTTCACATCTTATCTAGGTATCACCCTAGCTTCGATGCTCTGCTAGATAGGACGTGACTGGATTGAGGTACAAATTTCACTCTCCCCCCTTTATATACCCTATTGGTAACACATGGTTGGAATCACCCCCGAGTGATGAAATCCCAGGAAGGTCCCGCTAGAGGAAGAAGATACTAGACATTTTTGGTTGGTTCCCAAGCTCACATGTAGTGCAAGGGGAGATCTTAGATGCATTAGCACCTCCTAGGTTGACTTGACTGGACTAGAGTAAATTGTGATTTCTCATCACCCAAGATCACCAAAGGTGCAACTAGTATGGAAAACAATAGACAAACTAACTAAAGGTCTTGGACCAATCGTTCTGCAGAAAAAATTGTTAGTAGTTTACAACCACCGATCTTGGATAGACAAGAACAAGCTGCACAAACCACTAGAAAATACCAAGCACACTCACAAATAGACAAGTTAGCAGGTCAGTACTTGAAATCAAAATCGAACAGAAGTTGAAAATTGGAAAATAAGGTCTCGGATTTACCTCAGATTTGCCTCTATATGAGGCAAGTTTTCCCATTTTGTCAAGCAGATTCCCCCCTGTACTAAGAAAATTCACCCTTTCTTATGATCAAATTCACCTTTTCTCCGAGGATGGGTGAATTTTCTTGATTCTACAACTTCACCTCAAAAGGCAGATTCACCCCTGTGACTTGAGTAGCTTTGCTTGTTTCTAGAACTAACTACAAATTTCCCCCTGACTTAGGAAAATTCTCCCCTAATAGAAAGTTTTCCCCTTTTCTCAAAAAGATCAAATTTCCTTTGTTGCAACTTCACCTCTAGCTGTAGGTTCACCTATTTTCTAGTGCAAATCTGCCCCCTAAAGGTGCAAATTTACCCATAGTGTGGATTTTCCCCTGCGTGTAAACCTGAACCTACAAAATTCAAATAACAGCAAAGGTAGAATGTTGGACCCGTGATGTGGGTCCCACCCGGCATTCCAAAAATGTGTCCAATGTTAAATATCTTAGTCTAAAATGCAAAACAAAACAAAATGCAAGCAAGGGAAACACAAACAACACCTCAACAATAAACCAAGTTGAACTTGAACAAAAGCGAAGCAAAGAAAGTGAGTTACCTTGTCCAAGTTGATCAAATGGTTGGCCATGTTGCTTCGTTAAATTTTGTGCTCCTTTAGATGGAAAATAGCATAAAATTGGATGCAAAACGATTGTGAGTGGATGAGGAATGCAATGGATTAAGTGGATATGTGAGTAGATGCAAGATGTGGGTGCAAAATGAGCTCAAAAGTTGCAGCAATGAAGGATGCTTACGAGTGCTAGAAGGCTTGAATGCTTGAATCGTGAATGATCAAATGAGGGAAAAATCTTCTAATTTTAGGGTAATTTCCTCTAAGAACTGGAGGGTTGAGATTTAGCCAACATGGACAAGATCAAGGGCTAGGGTGAGTTGAGGACTCACAAGCCCTCACATCTTGCCATGTGTCCAATGAGGTGTCATGGGGAAGGTGAGGTGGAGATAATTTAAGGTACCTTGGGATTGGAACAAGATCTCCTCATAAAGGAGGTCTTTGTCCCCATGTGGGGGATGTGACACACGAGGAGTTTAAAACTCCTCAAATATCCTCATGGGGAAGAGGAGAGGAATTCAAAATCCCTAAAATGCATGGGGAGAACAAATGTGAATTTTAAATTTGCATGGGGGAATGGGCTGCCTTGTCCAAATGGAGAAAGCCATTAATGAAAGTTGACTTGGGGGTATGCCATGAATGGAATAAGTATTAGGTTGACCTAATCATGCAATTAAGGTTGTGAAAATCGGCGGTTAGGAAGGCTAATGAAGGGTTAAGGCAAGTTGCAAATTATGGAGGATGTGACATTAATCCTGATTAAGGATGTGCACATCCTAATCATGGATTAATTAAATCAATCTAGATTAGAGGGGGATTATGGAGGATGGGACAAGGAGAGAGAAAAATATGAATGTAAAATTTATTTAAATTCAAAAATCCAATTGACTAAATTAAATAAATTGAGAAATTTATTTAATTTAGAGAAGGGGGATAAAAGGTAAAGTATTTAATTATTTAATTAAATACCTTAGGACATTAGAAAAAGGGGAAATATTAATTAAATAAATTATTTAATTAATGTCAATAGGTGATGCTAGATAGACAAATAAAGGGAATGAATTTGACCATACGGATGGTCAAATTCAAATGTCTACACCTCCAAAGATAATGTCATCAACATATACAACTACAATCAAGATTTTGTCATTTTCAATCTTGAAATACAAATTATTGTCTATCGTAACCTTGTTAAATCCTTGTTGATTCAAATACTTATCTAACCTTGCATACCAGGCTCTAGGGGCTTGCTTTAGTCCATATAAATCTTTCTTCAATCTGCATACCATATCCAATTGATCTATTAACTGAAATCCTTCTAGTTGTTCCATGTAGGCCTCTTCATCTAGTTCACCATTCAAAAATGTTGACTGCAGATCCATCTGATAGAATTTGAAATATTTATAAGCAGTTAATGCCAATAACATCCTTATAGCTTCCATTCTTTCTAACAAGGAAAAAGTCTCCTGAAAATCTATACCTTCCACTTATGAGTAGCCTTTACACACAAGCCTTGCTTTGTTTCTGAAAACTTTCTTGTTCTCATTCAGCTTGTTTTTGAATACCTATTTTGATCCAATGATATTTTTTTCTATCGGTCTTGGGACCAATTCCCAAATTTGATTCTTTTCAATTTATAAAAGTTCTTCTTCCATTGTTTCCTTCCAATGTTCATCCT
>VDFB02166812.1:0-12412 GCA_007258455.2 Sequoia sempervirens | reverse complement strand
CATTTACTGCTTTGCTAACTTCCTTTAAGACTGGGTATTGCACCCTCAGCCTGCAATCTCAAACAGCTCACTCACTATCACTTGAAGATTCCTTTCATGAGCATCCTTCTATAAAATCAAACTATGCCTTATAGACTGCCTACTTACTTACTACAGGGGACTCATTGTTTCATGGTATTGTGGGTCTTAAGATCCTTCAACCTTATTGTCACTACTTCACATTCCACAAGGTATTATTCACTATTCTCCCATCTTTAATGAGTCTCAAAACATTGTTGAAACATGCAATCCACTACCTCCATTATACAATGGCTAAGAAGAAACATTGAACCTGTGATTACCATTGTTACTTTATTTGGATAGTCATTCTGATTACTTGCCTTGTCTAACACTACCAAAAGCATTTGAAAACCCTTAAGGTCAGCAAGGGGGTAAGGAAACTCACCGTTAAAATCTCCACTTTACTATGCAAGGTTTGAGCTTTATTATCTTGTCATTGCTCAGCCTCTTTTTGACTGTCACATCTCAAGTGACTGTCATTCTTCTTACCGTAGATTGCATTTACAAATGTCACTAAGCTACATAGTGTGCTTGTTATTGGCTACAATCTTTAGATTGCAAGATTTTGTTATTACCTACAATGTCTCAATTTTTCTGGTATTGCAACCTCACTAATCCACTATAGTTATTGTTTATGTTTCTATGGAGGCCTAGGGTTTGTACCCTAATCATGCTCTTACCAATGCTTATATTTTTTTTTATTAGGGCTCTCTCAATGTTGAGGGCCCTAGGGATAAGCTCGTTACAAGAAGTGACACATTGCATCTTTAACTAAAAGGATAAATCCGTATTGACATTAGCAATGATGATTCCGACTTATTGCTCCTTAGGAATGAGTCACTTGCTCTTACTAGCTCACTACCTCCATTGTTGTAGAAATTTTGTGATCAAGTTCAATATTATGATTTTAGGAGTCTCAATGGTTGGAAATCATAGTAAAATCAGAATTTAATAAGTTTTGGAATTAGCATTGTAAAGTGCTTTTTGGGGTCATTAACTTCAGACTATCTTCTCTTTTGTAGGGATGGTTGCATGCCAAATTTTTTTGGTGTAAAATATCAGAATTATTAGATTATGTTACCTATGTATGAATAAAAATTATTGGAGTGTGAATTTGATATTTTTTGAAGATCCAAATAGTCAAGCTTGGTAAAGAAAAATAATGTCAGATAATATTAGTCCAGAAAAAAATAAAGAGACACTTGATAGATTGTGGGCTAGATTGAAAATAAAGGGTGATTGGAAATGTTATTGTTCTTGCAATAATTGCAAGGTCTTAAAGACGAGATGACTTTTAATCACAACAACTAAGAAACATTGTAGGCAGCATGGTCACATTGAAGGGGGGCATGATTATCGTCCATTGGTAAGTTGTTCATTATATGTGTTTATATTGATTGAATTTGTAAATGTTTATATCTTTTTAACATTATATATATATATATATATATATATATATATATATATAATCACTTGATCATGATCATGGTTTATTTGTATCTATCATTATTATAAAGGTGGGGCGCCCTAGGGCAGATGATATGGATTATCACGGTTTGGAGAATGTGGTTTTGCAAGCGGAGCTGTGAATATTGAAGATGAAGTTAATGATCCTATGGAAGAAGATGATCATGCACCAGAAAACACAGTTGAAGATGATGGTACGAATACATTGATCCACATTTAGTGGCAGAGCTGATCATGATGATCAAGATGACTTTGATGATGTTCATGATTTACCTGTACTTGATAAGGCATACGAGCCCCTTTATGAAGGCTCTGAAACAACTTGTCTCTCTACTATATTGTTGCTTTTGAACTTGAAAGTTATGAATGGTTTATCAAACACAACAATCTCATGGATGTTAAGGTATGTCATATATGTCATCTTTTTTCATCTATTTTAATTGTTGTTAGTTCATCACTAGTAAATAAAGGATGAAATATGTACCATTAATATTCTTTATATGAACAAGTCATTTTTGTTGTAGATTGATTGAGGTGAATTTTGTTACCATATCCCAAATATTTTATTCGTTCATACCGAGGATTTGTGCCATTATGAGAATATCTAGGAATGGAGTATCAAAATGATAGATGCATATCAATGATCATATTATATATCATAAACAACGAGATTTACCGCTGAGATACCCGAATGTCATATCAGTAGATATCAAATAGATCAACTAACAAAAAATGTGCCTCGCAAGGTTCTTCATTATAATCCCATTATTCCACGTATGCAATGATTATTTAGTGCGAAAGCTTAGCGCAATTGATGGATTACCATGCATGGAATAGAAGTGGAGATGACATTCTTTGAATGCCTGTAGATGGTTCTGCATTTAGGGACATGGAGGAAAAATGACCACACTTTAAAGAAGAACCTTGTAATCTCAGGCTTTCATTGGGAATGGACGGTGTCAATCCATTTGGAGAGCTGAGATCTATTTACTCAGTGTGGCCCTGGCCGCATTTATCAACAATAACATTCCTCCATGGATGTCAATAAGAGGGAGCATAATGTTGTCAATGATTGTTCCAGGTATTTGTTTATATCAATTTTCTTTAACGTGGTAGCATCTCATTTGTCTTATTTGTTGCATAATGACATATTTTTTCATTCAATAGTCATGTACATTAATTTATATATATTGCAGTAAAATGGTTATAATAATTATGTAATGTTTATGTTCATTCAAATAGGTAAGTACCAAGTTAAAGATATGAATGTATATATCGAGCCTCTTATCGACGAGTTGCTAAAGTTATGGAATGGCGTCACTATGTATGACGTCTCCAGACCAATAGGACAAATACAATTTCAATTCCATGCAATGCTTGTATGGACAATTCATGATGCCCCAAGGCTAAAACATTTTCGTGGTATGTTATAACGTTCGACTGCACTTTAACAATATTTAATTTGATGAAGTAGATATCATGAATGTTTTTAAAATAATCTATTCATTATATATAATTATAAAAATTGACATATTTAATCCAATTATATATCATCTTGAATCTTCAAACAAAGGAAAAATTTGCATGTCAATTTGTGGTCCAAAGATGAAATCTTTCTGCGTCGTTCAACAAGTTTAGGAAGCCGGTGTTTGATGAGTATAGGAACTTCCTCCATAGAAATCATAAGTATTGAACTACTGAAAAACATCTTTTCAATGGGAAAGAGGGAGACACATCAAAACCATGAAGAATGTCACCTACGCCTATGGAAGTTGGAATATAATAAGTGTCGTCAAGGCTATACATGAATCAAATTGTTTATCTATCATATATATGATATGTTTTGAATTTATATTTTATATTGTGTTGTGTTTAATCATGTTGTAATTGACAATGATTGTAGTTGTTAATTTGTTTAACTTATATGCTTCATGAAGGTCATCAAGGCATTAATGGTCGACTTCTACAGGGACTGAAAAGTTATCCCAGACAATTTAGTAGATTGCCCTACTATGAGCAGCTACAAATTGTGCATTTGTTTGATACAATGCATATCGGAAAGAATATAACATAAATGTTATGGAAAATATTGGATGGAAGGTATGCCAAAGAAAAAATTATCAAAATTTGTAGTAGTGACATTGAGGAAGCCAATCATGCAATAAAAAATATCATTCAATTAAATAGTGATGGAGACCAAATTAATATAAGTGCCCTTCCTTGGTTACATTGGAGCAACAAAACAATGCTATAAAAGTCATGCGAAAAATTGATTTCCCATAGAGTTTGCTGCAAACATAAACAATATAATAACAAAGAAAGGTGAATTTGGGTCACGGATGAAAACGCGTGATTGGCATACCTTCATTAGGGTAATTATTCTAGTATATTATATACACTTGTATAATGCATGTACTTTTCAGTGTATTGTGTTTACTACTTTTGGAAAAATAATGAAAAGATCATTTTATAATTGTTGTAGTACGTTCTACCTCTATCTCTCCCATACAACTTTGACAACAATGTGAAGCAAGTTATATATGATCTTGGAAAATACATGAGGTAAGTAGCGAGATTTGTTCAATTCGCTGTATACATCTTATAATTGCCATTTGTTTTACTTGTTATGTAATATATTGTATATTTTTGTTAAATATAGTTAATATATTTGTGCCTTGAATCACTTGTAGATGGCTATCATCTAAAGAAATCCATAAAGAAGATATAAATTATTGGAAGAGAAAAATTCCTGCGTCTAATGTGTGAAATGCAAAAGTGCTACCACCTTCAACATTTTCAATGTACGAAGGCACTACCTCATACACCAAGTTGAGGAGATTGAATTATTATTGGACTTGCACACAAGGTCCAGTATAATGGATGGTTGAGGGCACTTGGGAAATTTTGAAGGCTTTGTGGTTGAACAAAAGAGCACATCTTGAGGGTTCTATGGTGGAGGGATATATGGTATACCAGACCATAGTGTACATTAGTGAATATCTTCCTAAGTTTGTAGCAAAGATCCATTTAGATCGCATTTGGGATCCCAACTCCATTAACAAATTCGAAGGGGAGTACCTGTTGGGGGAAGGTAGATTGAGGAAAGTGAGAGGTAATTATAAGATGGTCATAGAGATTAATTGGAATGCATTTTACATATGGAATTTATGTATATTGTACTTATTTAATTTTTAATTTTCAATATACATCAATTATAAATTAAGGTCGTATACTGTGGTATTTAACTAATTATACGTCATTTGTGAATTTTAATTTATTTTGGTACAGTTGGTCGAGAGTGGGATGCACTACATTTGTATGTCGCCAACAATCTTGATTGGATAATGGTATGGATTGAACGATGTCAACAATCTGGTCGCACATTAACATGGGAAGGTGTGGCTTCATTGGTTAAAGAAGCTCATCGTAATGGAGATTCCAATGTTACACAAAGGGAAATTGATCTAGCATATAGTTTAAGAGATAAAAAGGTACGTATAAATATATTAATCACCCATATTATTTAATTATTTTCAAGTATATTGATGTATATATATTTTGAGATTGTTTTCTTTGCATACATTCGGCCAAGAATAAATATGTTTATCAACTGACGATATTGCAATAATTTTTACATGTTTGACATATTGCAGGTGAAACACCACAAGGCTATGTAGTGCAATGGTTGTAAATTTTGAATCAAAATATTGAATGACATGAAGAAAACTTGTGATTCTGGTATAACTGCAGTCTTTCAGGTGACTAATGTTTCATCTAGAAGGAACATACATCCAGAAGTCTCAGAAAATCGATACTATGGGATTTTGGATGATATACTTGAGTGTGACTTTAAGTCCTTTAGATTAATTTTGTTCGTCGTCCTATGGTATAGGCTACGATTGAATGAAAATGATCCTAAGAGAACTGTTATTGAACATGATAATGGATTTACCATGGATTGTAATACAAGGACGTCGGCAGTTGGAAATGAGCTATATTTCAAACCAATGTAGACATGTATTTTTACTCCAGAGGTTTCACATAAACCCGGGTTGGTCATTTGTTGTTTGGAGCATGATCACGAGGAAGGAGTGGGTCAAGAGGATAATAATGGTGGAAAGAGAAGATACGAAGAACTAGAGATGATGTGAATAATAGTCGGAAGGATCAGCGGTTAGTTGGTGGTAATCTGATGAAGATAACCGAGAAGGAGGAACTAGATGATGATGATGTAGGGAGTTATGTTCATGAAGATGACATCCGTGTGGATGATGACATTGCTCAGCGATATGGAATGGCGATGATGATGATGCAATGAAATCAACAATGTCGAATCTGGATCCGGATGATCGGACAAAGGATGGATGAAAGTCAATAAAATTAAATGTATAGGATTATGTGATTATATTATCTGGCTGATAATGGAATTCTTGATAGAATTATATTTGACTTATGTGGTTACATAATTAATTCATGATGTTTTTAATTTTTATGCCATTACATAATTAATTTAATGATGTACTTTTAATGTTTGAAAGGTCAAAAAATTAAAACATTTCAATAGTGATGTTAACAACCTTGAAATTAGTGTGTTTTGTGTTTCATGTGATCATAAGAGATTAAAAAGTTAGTTGTAGAGTTGGTTGTTTAGTGGTTGGCGGTGGCATGTTGCGGTTAGCGCACAATGTAACCCGGGTTTGTCTTCTAATAACCTGAATTTTTCGAATTCCGGTAGAGAGCAGCTTTCGAAGGACACGAGGATTGTGCTTCACGAGGACTTTAAAGCATTAGGTACACTTTGGGCTTTGCAAGACTCGGGAGGGTGATCCCTTAATGTGTTTACAACCTCTGCACCATTATTATAAACAACATTAACAATAGCAGATGATCTCACTTCCTAACTCAACATGATAAGATAATATCGAAAAGCTAGAATTGGCATTTCATAGACAATATCAACTATTTGGAAGCATTAGAATAACTAAACACAATCATTGTATAAGATGATAGTCAATGATTTGCAATTTGTAGCAAGCTCTAGGAAAAGACAAACAAATACTGAACTACATGAATAATTACAACTTAGATCAGTGCCATATATCCATTGCAGGAGTCAAATTCATAAGCATCTAGAGGTTTATAACAGATTTAATACATCACATATAATATCCCTGACAATATTGCATTACAATTTCATCAGTGTGCATTCTAACCCAAGACTACTTATCAAATCCTTATACAACACATATCCGCCTATAATCCCATTCAAACATTTTGATTAATTCCTTGAATTAAAACTAAAATAGAATCATACACACCACAATAGTGAGATGGATAAAACAACCCTTAGTTATTTCATTGAAAGTACAGATATGCATGTACAATGGAGAGACATGAGCTCGAATTTTCATTTCAACTCAAATGCTAGTACTGTTATACAACATTAAATCTCTATGAACTTAAAACCTATTACATAATGACTCAAAACCTAAATTGCATTTCTCTAAAACCACTAGACTTTACAATTCGCTCTGCAACTTCACCTAGAATCAACAAAAATTATCTAACTTGTTAACCCATACTTCTAGCCTTGAAATCCTTCTTATAGAAAATGAAGGAGCAAACAAGCACTGGGTCAAAAAGTACACCTGTCACCAGTCAATTGGAGCACCTAGTGATATTCCAAAATTTGTTACAACAACCACCACCTTGAAAAATATTCTTGTTCAAAAATTGTTACAACAACAATCATCCTGAAGCATATTCTCGTTCATCATGTCGACGGAGGAAGGTTGATGCAATAACAAAAAACCACTCGAAACACACGCCAAGAAAGTCATCCATACAAAACTAGAAACGCTGTAACCGCAACATCTAATTTTCCACTTGCCGATAGCCCACTCTTTTTACTCATCATCATTCAAATACTTAGCTACCCACCTCGGGTATTCTTTGTCAGTTGGCCAGTCAAAATTAATCACCTCTTTTACCTTTGTACTATAAGGAAAATACTTTATCGCTACCTGATTAGCATCTCTTTCAAAAGATTCTAAAAATGAGCCAGTACCAATAATCTTATCCATACAATTTAGCAACAAATCATAATATGAGTCATCACAAATTATTTTAATTTGATTATTGATGACTTTACTTGCTTGATTCTGCCATTGTTGGAGTGTTCTGATTTCCCCCTACTCATTAGTTATATCAAGTAACAGTGTGTTACCCCAATCATTGAAGTTCTTTACCAATTCCCTAATCTTCCTACTTAGATCATCTGGTAAGGTCTGAAAACCTT
The DNA here is from genome assembly GCA_007258455.2 of Sequoia sempervirens. Classification (NCBI taxonomy): domain Eukaryota; kingdom Viridiplantae; phylum Streptophyta; class Pinopsida; order Cupressales; family Cupressaceae; genus Sequoia; species Sequoia sempervirens. The sequence continues at coordinate 4,587 of VDFB02166812.1, read as the reverse complement.
GCAATGATTTAACTAATATATAAGTAGGCTTCAATGATTGGGGCACATTATTTACATCAAACCTTGAGGCTTTATTCGCGAAACATCCTGAATTATTTGCCCTAGGGGATCCAATTTTGAATGATTGAGTCCTCTAATCCCTATCAATGTGTTGTTAGCACAAATAGCAAAAGAATACAAAGAATGTATAGAGGCAGTTTATTATCCACCTTTTCGTTTAAATGCTCCAAAACAAGAGTAACAATTTCTTTTTCTTTTAGGAAAACCTAAGTCTTTACCCTTAGTGATGTCTGTAATTGAACAATTTTCTACATGAATTGCGTCTTTGTTGGATCAATAGAGCACTCTATTTGTTCATCAACTTGTTCTAGAGGGGGGGTAAGAGTAGGATTTTGAATGGGAGACCCTGGTGTAGAAACATTTGGAGAAGCAGGAGGCATTGACCCTACTGTGGGAGGTGATGTGCTGGTTCCTGGAGCATTGGATGTTTCCCTAGTATGTCTATACTTGAACCTTTCTACTTCAGTTTGCAGCTCAACATTCCTCTGTTGCATTTTACTATATTCTTCAATTAAAATTTTATACTTCTCCATTAGGCTCTTTCTTTCAGCCTCACTCCCTTTCCAGCAGGTCTTTCTGGGGATAGCTTGTACATTCCAAGGTTGAAGCTAGTGGCTTGGTTGTTTGTATTCTCTTTGAGAAGCCCTCTTTATTATTAATCCTCCTTTGAAATTTGGATTAATATCAGCAATGTTTGACTTTCTTCCTTGTGGAGCCAATGCCCATATTGCCAAGGTCTCATATTCTTCACTAAAGGCAGAGTTTTGTAATGCTACCTTAACTTCTTCTTCAGAATCCTAAAAATGATTCTTGGACTTTATAATGGCATTGAAAGCCATTGCATCTGCAATGTCCCATTCAGGAAAAATCAAAACACCAGCCTGATTCACTAGTTGTCTTCCTTCTTCATGGTGATGTTTTGAACTCTTCCATGGTTTAAGTTTTCACTTCATCGACCTCACGATGCGACTGTCGGTGCCAGTTTCTCTTCTCTCCTTGCATTTATTTTGATATTCCTCAAATTTCATCCTCCATGCCAATTGCAAGAATACATGAGTCTTTAAAAATGCATTGTCATCTAAGAACTCCTTGCAAGCCTCCATTCTTGCATCCTGCACACTCTTACCCTTCATATCCAAATCGGATAGAACCAATTCAGCTGACCTAGGAGGGGACGACATACCAACCTACATGTCTTGATCAGTAACAATAATTTCATCTATGAGATCCTCAGGTAGGTGATCAGTTCTTTGCCTCTTAGGGCTTGGCTCAAGTGGTGGTGATGGGGGATTGCACTTTGGCAAAGATTTTAATTCAATGATTTTGACAACCCCAGGTACTTTGAATTTTGGGCCTGGTCATGAAGGCATCTTCATTATTTTCTTCCCTTTTCTATCTACTTCTTCCTCATCACTGCCAGTATCCCTTTTCCTCCTATAGATGGGCTACCTTTCTATAGGCTGACATACTAGCCTTGTTTCAATTGACATATCACTTTGTCCTTGCATATCCAGACTTAGCCTTAAATTTATCTTTTTGGTTGTCAAGGTGTCCATTGTCTCCTTGAAATTCTTCATTAAAAAATCAATTCTCTTGTGGTATGGAGTGAATTCCATCAATAGATCATACGTCGGATCCATTTCATGCATAATATCTAGTGCTTACTATAAGCTATCCACTTTTCCTTGTTCAATTTCTGTCTATTTAAATCAAATTCATTCCTGATCAGGTCCTCAGGGAAATTGAACTCATGTGAAAATTTTCCACCTTTTATTCTTTGTCTGAAAAGAGCAAAGAAACCTTCAGGATCATGTTGTCACCTTGGACCAAATCTCAAATGGTAATCAACAAAAGAATTTGTCCAAAATGTGTCTAGCCTCCCTTTGAAAATGCTTAAAGGATTAGACACTGTATGTCGGGGAATAATGTTCCCTTCCCCTTTCCAGTTAGGTTATCTTCATGAATACACCCCATCTGCCACATAACTTCTGCAAACCCTAGTCTTGGTGGCACATTGTATGGCAGTATGTGAGGAGTTCCTTGAAATCCATATATTCTAAGGACAGTGCTAACTGGATATGGGATAATGTCACCCCAGTTATGTAAAACCATCAATTCTAGTTTCCTCTCCTTTGGCCTAAGAAAATCATGCACTTCCTGAGGGATCCTAGGTACATTTACCATCAATCTAGCCCTCAATCTTGTAGCAAAATAATTATCAAATTGCACATAATTGGTGCTTTCCTTATTACAGGACAAATTTGCAGCCCATATCTATACTAGCAATCTTTCTCCATTAACTGATTGTCTTAAGTTCATCTTCTCAGCAAAGAAATCAGTATTCCTAAACATGAACATATGCATCAACATGGAATACCAAAATAATTGAGTACTAATATCACCATTCTGTAGCTTCGAGAGTCCTTCATCTATCCTCTCCACCAAAAAAGAAGCAAAGTCATATGTTACAGAGAAGTTAGGGTGTTGTATTTTCACCCCCATGAACATGTATGCAATTGACATTACTGCACCAGGGCTGAAACCCAAAATCTGACATAGTGAATAGAAAGTAGCCAAGAAAGGCTTTCCAAAACAATTCAATCTGAAGGGTTCCTGGTCACTAGGGCTGATGTGAAATTATGAACCCCCTACCTTAACCAGATGAGGTGGAAGTAGCTTAACCCTAAAAAGAGATTTTAATTTTGTATACTCCTTCATTTCTTCAAGATTAATAGGAGCCAAGTCATCACTTGGCTCACTCAAATCAAAAGTCTGTTGGATAACATCTCTATTAATTTCTAATAGAACCCCTCCATCATTATCTCTGATTACCCGTGTGATAGGGTCATATCTTTTGGCCACTGCTCTAAGTAAGTCCACATCAGGGAACACATTTGGAACAACCAACTTTCCCATGTCATACCTCCATCCATTTGAAAAAGGATGAGGCAAATTCCTCTGTCCATACCATGATCTGAACATTTCTAAGCCTGTGAGTGGAACCCTAGCATTAGCAATGTTGGAATTATTACACACCAACCCCTCCCATAGGATTTTCCCTCGCATCAACACCAAACTTTTCCTTCTCTCATTTGTTGATAATGGAAATTGATCTAGGAAATCATCGTACAAGTTTCTTTTCAAATAATCAATGTGGCCAGAGTGCTACTTGGTTGGTGCCATTTTAGACAAACTAGGGCCTCACTACAATGTTACATTTCAAGTGGCTATGACTAAGCAGAGATAGGAAATTACAGAGTAAAAATACCGCAATTCTTCACAATTTATGATTAAACAATAACCCTAACAAAATATTTTAATGAACTTAGTGACAAGCATAGCAGGCCCCCCCTTTCCCAAATTTAGGTGCAGAATGACTGGAAAATAGAGAAAATTAACTCACGGCTTTTTTCGCACAAACTCTAATTTTTGGCAGCAGCTGCTCGCAATTTCACCTTTGGCTTTGATATTGTTTTCACGAAATACTTGGATGCTTTGTGATACAAATGAGACAAGTAAATTGATTTTATGTCAATCAAATTCCGCCAGTGGATGTTTCATCTGGCATTAAAACTCACTCGCGGGCTGCACAAATGGCTCCAACCATAATTTTATACATATTTAAATTTGAGCCATTGATCCTTCAGTTTGATCAAATCATCGACGACCATCTTCAAAACAGGCTGACATAATCGCCAACACGGAAATAAAGGGGCCCACTATGTCAAACGCCACGAAGGAATGCCATGTGGCGGTTTCCCACAATATCACAATCCTTTGATTTATCATCGCGGGATGGCGGGCACCATCGATCTTTTTACCATAAATCCTGCTCCTTAAAAAATGGTCGTTGTCCTTTCCTTTAACTGTCGAGCAGCTTTTCCCTTAAAATCATAACATCTGCATTGAAATAAAATACGTGCATCTTACAAGCGCATTAGTAATCCACCCCGTAATACATTTAAAACCGGTGAACGCTTTCTTCACTTCTTAGGCTTCATTGGATGAGACACATGGTAGGCACCCGCGACATCGCGATCCCAAAATTCTTAATCGCGGGATGGTGGGCACTGTCAATCTTGAAGAGACAGCTCATCAATGGTCATGCAAATTTCATTCTTTAGGAAGGGCACGTGGCACCCACCCATGATATCGCGATCCTTGTAATCCCTGATTGCGGGATAGCGGACGCCGTTGATCTTGTTCCTTTAACACAGTCGCCAGCCATGTCGTTAACCTTTGAGCAAGTTTTCCAGCGAGATTATAACATATCCGTCGATTTAGAACATGTGTGTCTCGAGAACACTTTAGTAATCCACCCCTTAATACATTTAAATCCAGCTAGTGTTTCCTTTACTCTTTAGGCTTCATTGGATGAGACATGTGGTGCCCACCCGTGATTTCACAATCAACCCTAGCACCATCGTGGGATGGCGGGGAACGACTCAGATCAAATGATAGTTGGTCAGTGATAGCTCAAATTTGATCCCCCATATAGGACACATGGCGCCTGCCCGTGATTTCGCG
>VDFB02166811.1:0-21359 GCA_007258455.2 Sequoia sempervirens | reverse complement strand
TAGCAGAATTTTTAGCTTAGAAATTGCATTTTGATCATCACCAGTAATGACTATATCATCAACATAAATTAGCACAACAACAATACCAGAGTTACTTCTTTTAACAAACAAACAGGGATCTGCATTACTTCGTTTCAGCCCATTCAACATAAGGACATATCTAAGCTTAGCATACCAGGCCCGTGGAGATTGTTTAAGCCCGTAGATTGCCTTTTTTAATTTACACACTAAACCAAACTTGGCCTCTTGTGGATGCCCAGGTGGGATGCTCATGTAAACTTCTTCTTTAAGATCACCGTGCAAGAATGCATTTTTGACATCCATTTGAAACAATTTCCAGTCTTGATTGATAGCAAGGGAAATGAGGACCCGAAATGTGTTCATCTTTGCAACAGGCACAAAAGTTTCCTAGTAATCTACGCCATATGTTTGTGTGAATCCTCTAGCAACAAGTCTGGCCTTATGTCGTTCTAAGGAACCATCACTGTTGTATTTATTTTTGTACACCCAACGGCATCCGATAGTTTTCCTTCCTGGAGGTAGCTTAACAATCTCCCATGTGTTATTGTCATCTAGAGCTTGTAGCTCATCTTGCATAGACTTCCTCCAAACTGCAATGGAGTTAGCTTCTCTAAAAGTCTTAGGTTCTTGATTATGATCAACAGTACTCAAGAAAGCTAGGTGAGAATGAGAAATATTATTATAAGACAGGTGTTCCTGTATAGGATAAGATGTAGCATGATAAGTGAAGAAATCTTTCATTTGCTCTGGAGGACGAGTTGCTCTACTCGATCGTCGAGTAGCTTGAGGAGATGTGGGGATTGGTGGTGCTTCAGGAGCTTCTGCATCATGATCAGGAACAACATCCTCATTGGTAATGGTAGGAGGCGGAACTGGGTGAGACACAAACTCCCCCTGTGACCGACTCCCAGAGTCAACACAAGCTGTAAAAAAAGATTCAGATTCCACAAAATGGACATCACGTGAAACAACAATTTTACGAGTGACTGGATCATAGCATATGTACCCTTTCTTAGTGGAAGAATACCTAAAAAATACACACCGAGTAGAGCGAGCTTCTAACTTATCTCTATGTATTGCTTGCCGGTGCACATAACAAACACATCCGAATACCCTCAAGTGTGAGATGTCAGGTATCCTATTTTTGAGTATCTCCAATGGTGACTTGAACTTAATAACACGGCTGGGAAGATGGTTGATCAAATATGCAGCGGTCAATACACCATGAGACCAATATTGTTTTGGGACCTTTGTTTGAAACATAAGGGCCCGTGCGGTTTCTAGGATGTGGCGATTCTTTCTTTCGGCCACCCCATTTTGTTGTGGAGTTCCGACACAACTTGTTCGATGAATAATGCCTTGGCTTTGAAGATATTCTGAAAAAGATCCTTTAACATATTCGGTACCATTATCAGACCTAAAAGTTTTAATTTTAGCACCAAACTGATTAAACACCATAGTATGAAAATATTTGAAGACTGAAGTCACTTCAGTTTTTGATTTTAACAAGTATAACTAGGTAGCACGAGAAAAATCATCAATGAACACAAAATATTTATATCCATCATAAAAATCAATAGGTGCAGGTCCCCATAAGTCAGAGTGAACCAATTCAAACAACTCAGTAGACATAGAAGACGAATTGACAAAAGGTAAATGCGTTTGTTTAGAAAACTGACAAACATCACAGACATCAGAATCAATAGAAGCAGAGGGACAAAGTCTTGACAAGATACGGTTGGATGGATGTCCAAGCCGTTTATGTAAAGTGTGACTTTCAATTACACCACTGGCATGAAATGCCTTATTGAGGGAGTTTAGAAAATAAAGTCCATGTGAGTATGTTCCTTTACCAATCGTCTTCTTCGACTTTCGATCCTAAAAGATGACAGATGTTGGAGAAAATATGACATCACAATTTAAAGAATTAGTAATTTTTCCAACAGACATAAGTTGAACAGGGAAGGATGGAACAACTAGAGCATCAGAAGGAGCATTATGAGAAAAGAAACTAGTTTTACCACTTCCTAAGGCTGAAACAGTAGTTCCATTTGCAACAGAGATATCATGCTTATCAGTTTTCGGAATAAAATTGGTTACCGAAGAAGGACTATTGGCCATATGATCTGTAGCTCCAGAATCAATAATCCAGGAATTAATTTTGGAATTGGAAGTAAGATAAGCATGAAGATTACCTGACACGTGAGAGGAAGTGGATGGACTGTTGCTAGAAGAGATAGTCTTACTGAGTTGTTGAAGAAGATGACCCAACTGATTGATTGAAAAAGAAGTCTTGGCTACAGCAGCATGATCCTTCCAACCCTTATATTCAGATTTGAGATGAGGATGTAATTCCCAGCAGCGATCCTTGGTATGCCCAGTTTTCTTGCAGTGATCACATTGATAGAGTTCCTTCTTACCCTTGTAGCGAGAAACATTCCTGTTTTTGTCAAAAAAGTGAGGCTTTCTTTTATCATCCTTTTCAGCCAAAAGGACATTAGATTCAATCTTCTCTGTTGAAGTTTTGGATTCTGAGCTCATAGTCTTTCTTCGAGTTTCCTCTCGCTGAATAATAGCAAAAACACCAGCAAGAGTGGGTAATGTGGCATCCATAAGAAGATTGAGCCTTATGTATTCATACTCAGGCTTCAGGCTACGAAGAAGTGAGAAAATTTTATCCTCCTAAGCTCATTTCAAAAGAGTTTGGGCATTAGTGGTATGTGGACGATACAGGTTCAATTCATCCCATAGTTTTTTTAGATTCCCAAGGTGTTCACTAAAGGTTTTCTCACCTTGTTGGGTTGAAGCTATTTCAAGAGTGAGTTCAAAAATACGGGCAGCATTATTTTGGTTCCCATATAATTTAGCGATTGAATCCCATAGTTCTTTTGCTAAATTAGAAAAAGTGAAAATTTTGGCAATATGAGTTTCCATTGAATTGAGTAACCATGATCAAACAAGCTGATCATTGGATATCCAATCCTTATATCCCGATTCAGTAGTTTGAGGACATTTTTTATCACCATTAACGAAACCAAATTTTTTCTTGCCACCAAGTGACAAAGTAACAGCTCTAGACCATGCTACATAATTGATACCATTTAATGGAACTAATGAAAGTCTCCAACTAGGATTCGAATCAAACTTAGCCATGAAAAAACAAGGAAGAAGTCACAAAAAAAACACTTACAAGGAAGGTCTCCACACGAACCAGTAGGGCAGATGTGGTTTTTGAACAGGGGCGCAGCCGTAGCCCAACAGATTTCACACGGGAGCTTGTCTGGTAGAGTCGCTTCTGTTTTTCACAGCTGCAGAAGCCTCAAAGTCTATCGCACCCAATGCTCTTCATTCTCAGTCCCTTGACAATACCCACCAACAGATTTAACCTCGTTTTTCCAAAATAAAGATACCCACTTCACTGCCACACAAAACAGAGATTCCTTCCTTACTGCCGCACAAAAATAGAGTCTCACAACCCTGCAGAATATGGAAGATCAATTGCTCCCAACAACAAGATCATGGATTTTTGGAGACAGGTTGCGCCCTAGAAAAGGCAAAAAAACGGTAGGAACAAGAAAAAAACGTTAATCAAACAAGATGACCCTCGATCAAACAAAAAACTGATGGCGAACAAAAAAACTGATGGCGAATTGCACGGCCAAGAAAAAACAGATCTCCTGTGACGAAATCAGACCAAGACCCTGCTCTGATACCATGAAGAAACTAATCAGAACACAGAGATGTATGTGGTTCGGCCGTAGCCTTCATCCACGGAAAAGGGAGAGAGATTATTATTCATTGTTGTGTATTTGGAGATTACAACGCCTCTGCATATAAAGAGATACAACAGCCTTAATTAGTAGGCACAGATTAAGACGGATCCCACAATTTCAGCATTCTCCATAAATAGCTCAAGAAATCAGCACAGATGGATAGAAACAAATCCCGTAAATCTCTCTTCTCCAACAGTTACTAATGCAGACATCATTTCATCCATTCCTTTTCCCCCACATTCCAAGCAGAATGTTTCTCCCCAGTAGGGTTCTGTGGAAGCCTCAACCTCCTTCGTATTCACTGCTATTTTCTTGTTCAGATAGTATCGAACAAATACACTACCCTTGCAGCGAGGGCGAAGAGCAACATTTCTTACTCCAACAACATCTAACTTGAGCTGCACACAACATCTTGGCCTTGTCTCCTCCATTGAATTTCCTTGTTCCAGAATGATTGCGTCGTTGTTCAAAGCAGAGCTCTGCCGGACAAATGCTAAGTCGATAAGATGGGATTACATGAGAGATGAGAGGAGTCGAAGTGTAAACAAGTATATATAACGATTCCCATCGTATCTGATGCCATTTCCGACGGGGCCTTCAATAGTTATCCGTATCTCTAAAAAGGTATAAGTGAAGATAGCGGATAATATGATACTACATTCACCATCCACCAACTAGTTCTAAGCCGCTCTTAACTCTTTACGTGGCTTCGCCATCCTCTTGAAAATATGTGGGTAGAAGCTGTATTCTACTGTTCCAGTATTTATGAATTGTATTTGATGGATTGTAAACTATTTTGCACCCAATCATATGAAATCCATATGTACGAGAATCTTGATATATCTTGACTGATCTCGTAACATGATTTAAACATTGTTTTATTTACTAATGCGCTAGGAACAACTCAGAGTATGGATGTACCCACATACCTACCAAAGCGTAGCTATCAACCAGAAAAGGATATATTAGTGGAGAACAGTACTTTTAAAGAAGCAAAGCACAAATCGGTTCACTCTACCCCTGCTTGAATGGCACTTTAGAAGTAATTATTTGCTCAATAGAAAAAGGAGATCCAAATTTATTAAAAAATAAAATAAAATTTATATATTATATTAAACTTCAAATATTACAGTTTAAAAGACCTAACCGTTCATGACATCAAATTTACAATAGTTAAAAAAATAAAACTTAAAAGAAGACAAAAATACAAATATCTAGCAAAAAAAATCAAAAGTAACTCAATAATATCTTACAACTCTTTTGTTTTTTTAATATTTCTTATTTAACTTTGCATTAATAAAAAGAAAATAGTACAATATTCATCAAAGAAGAAGGGTGGTAAAAAGGCATATCCACAGGTTCAACCGAAAATACAAAAGGGTGTATCCCTAAAACATTAGGTTGTTGTGGCTATGTTAGGTAGCAGAGAAGGATCTTGATCATCAATTTTCCCCCAAACATTACCATGGGTGGAGTCATCAATGGGTTCCCATCTAGTGAGAGCAGTAGCATCTTCATCATTCTCCTCAAGAGGTTGGTGAGTGCAAACAATAGAAACAGTGAGCGACACACAAGGGAACTTATAGGTGCCCGATCAACCAAAGTCTCATTGAGGAGATGGTGGATGCAAATATTGAGACCATCCTCCATGAGTATTAGAGTCCCTAGGATTCTGAGGCACAAGACCACAAGAGTGAGAACCATGGTCTCCATAGTTGTCCCACCAAGAAGAGTGACTACATCCATGCCAACACCCATGAGAGGATGTGGGATCAAGGGGAACTTGAGAAATAGTGCTGTAAAATACCCAAGTGGGACCGTCATCATTCTTAGAGAGGGCCTCAAATCCCTATAGCCAAGCATCCCAATCTGAGCAGAATATTAGAGTTGATGGATTTAGTGTACAATGAGAAATGTTTGTCTGAATGCAATGATAAAAGAGAGCAATATTCTTATCTTTCCATATATTGAAGAGAATTTCCACCCTAAAAGTGAGCTAAATCTAGGTATACTTGTGAGGAAGGTAGTGCCAGTCTTTGTGAAAAACCATATGCCAAAAGATTTTAGGCTTGAAAAAATCATGAATCTAATTCCTAGCTTCCTAAGCTTAGGGACAAAACCATATGAGATGCTTAAGAAACTCAATTGGATCATAGAATGGGTAATTAGGATTGGGAATTCCCATGCGAGTAAGAGAAGACCTTGAAGGAAGGCCTTGATACAATAAAAACCATGCAAAGTGAGCCAATTAAGACTTTAGCTTTGAAGACCAAATACCCTAGAATATTTTTTGTCACATCACGTAGGAAAATCATTGCTGCAAGTGAGAATTAAGTTGATGCACAATATGGAAATGCGAACACAACCAAGAATATCCTTTAGAGGGTCTGTAACTCCAAAATGGAGTATTTGGAAACCACTTATAATCTTTCCACCAAGGTTTGAGGCAGCACACACCTAGTTTGGGGTGCAATTACAAAGGGATGGAATCAATAGTCATATCATAAGTCTCCTGATCTTGATTAGAAATTTTGTACTTCAATTTGAAAGAAAACTAAGGAATAAAATTCTTGGTGGCTAGATGAATGAAACCCAATAGAGATCGAGCTCCTCTTTTCAAAAATTTCAAGGCATAATTCCAAGGTAAGAGATCCAAAAACATTCCTTGATAACATAGAAGCGAGGTCCACCAAATGAAATATTGAATAATTGATAAACCATTATAGAAATTATCTCCAATCCAACAAAGCTATGGCTTGATAGTTTCCCAAGCTTTCCAAATATTTTTAATAACAAAAGTGTCTTGACTAAGAACTAACTAGTTCCCTCATGGTGAGGAGTACCTAAATCTAAGCCTTTCTAAGTGGGATGGCCTTGAGGAGTACCAATACTAATGCAATTATGAACAAGAATTTTCTAGGCCTTATTTCCTTAGAGCACCTTGGTGATCCATTCAAAACAATTCCTTAGTGATGAATGGAAATCAATCCAAGGCCTTTGACTTCATGAGAGAGGTAGTAGAAATTCTAAGCCACACAATGGAAGCCTTGATGCACATCGCTAGAAGCCCAAAAAAAATATTTGAGGAACTTTTCAACCTTCAAATTATAAAAAAGTTTTGGAAAGGTCCAAACATGAGGATTACTAGACATGGATGACTGCCAATATCTTTGAACATATTTGAAATTTTCCAGCCAATAAAAGGGGTTTGGTTATCCAATAATAAAGTTTCTTCTCAATTCTCATAATAACCACTTGCCAAAGCATGGAAGGGTTCGCATGAAAAGAAAAAGGTATTCCCAAAAATTGAAATATCTTCATGTGTTCAATCCAAATCCAATGGAAAGAATTGAGCCATGTTTTCTTGAGCAGTATAGATTGTCTATAGAAAGAGGTATTTTGCATTCAATGTTGGAATCAAAAGCTTGAAAAAAATATTCAAGCATCAAATAGTTGTATTGATGTTATCTTCTTCCTCATGGATAGTGAGAAAAGAATTGTTGACAAAATGACCATTAACAAGCTAGAGGGAGGAATTAGGAAGACAAATATCCTTGACATGAGATTGATAAATATCTTGAGCAAGGAGGTAACCAAATCCTTCAACAACAAGAATATAAAGAGAAAGAGAAAGAGGAAAAACTTGTCTGATCAAATGAAATAATCTAAAAGAGGAATATTATTGGCTAGAGATGGTAATGCAAGAAAAATCATATGTGAATATCATTTACCATTTGAATGTATCGAGGACCAAAACCAAGAGCCTAAAGAATGGCCAAAATGAAGTGTCACTCAATGTGATCAAAGGCCTTGGAAAAGTCAATTTTGAAGAAAACAAAAAGGCTACTAAGATCAATGGACCCATTCCCTACCTTCCGAAACTACTGTAATATTATCCAAAATAAAAATAGATTTAATAAACTTGATCTACTCAAGTCTGACAATAAGCAGCAACATTAAGTAAAGCTTGAGAGATAATTCTTTGGTGATGATTATGTATGATACATTCAGCAAAGTGATGGGTTGAAAATTGTTGATACCCTCTGAATCACCCTCCTTAGTTATGAATTTAATATTTCCTTTGTTAATGATGCTACCTAGGTATGTGCAGGATCAAGATGGGCCAAAAAGTGGCAATATTATGGGTATTTGTAGGGTATGTGGCTGACAACTTTTTTTTACCCAAAATTGATGAAATGAAAAGGGTTTCTAGAGGAGATTCTCGGCTTTCCACCAATATAATTATTATTTAATTTGAATTTAATAAATAATTATTAGTAAATTTCTATTACAATTATGACTAAAGTCTTTATCGATAGGCTGATTGAAAAAACATCTATAACTTTCAAATGATATCACATTTTTTGAATACGAAACATGCGTCACATTCTATGCTTCACATACTATAGGATTAAAAAAAGAAAAAATAAATTTCATGAATTTTTGACTAGGTTAAGGTGGTCAGACATACAAGTTTTTATATTTTTTAAATTTGTAATAAAAATTCATAATTAATTATTTACTCAGAAAAATTACAAAAATATGCATCACATTAGAAAATGAGTCCTCTACTTATATATAAAATATTATAAAAATATTATCATTTTATTTTGGTTAGGGTGGTCAGACAGAGACACCTACTTCTTATTTTTTCCTGAAATTAAGGTACTACTGCATTGAAATTCCAAATTTTCACTAAATAGATTTTATTTATTTTTAAATAAACCTAGTAGTTTAGAAACTAGATTCAATTTTCTATAGATTCTATTCTTACATATTTTTGAAATAATATAGATAACTTATTCAATTTTTTACATCAAGTTACCTAACACTAATTTTTCTAAATTTTTTGCCACTAAAGCGCCTATTTTTTCCATGATGATCCTGCACATACCCACCTAATGACCTAATTCCCATGGCTTCAAGATAAAAATTGTTTAGGTCGCTACCAACTATTTCCTAGAAGGATTTGTAGAATTCACAGGGGAAGCCATCAAGGCCAAGGACTTTTCCATTAGCCATAGAAAACATTGTCTCATTGAGATTTCCCTATGAGAGGAGTTGGTCACAAAGAATCCGTTGAGAATTCAAAAGTTGGCAAGGAACAACCTCAAGTAATTGTTACAAAGCATGTTGTATTACCTGATTGTACTCATGCGCTACAAAAATTTTCTCATAATGGAGGACAAAAGCTTGAAGGATATCTATAAAATCTTCAAAAATGTTATTCCCTTCATAAATTATATTTATGGTATGAGAGGATTTACAACCCCGTTAGGCTTCAAAAATTCTTATGACACCTTATCTTCAATTTCGAGCTAGTCTAGTCAAGCCTTAATTTGGGTGTCATTGGCTACATAAGAAATGTGTTGTTCTGATATACTTAGAACTTGATTTATAAATAAATAGAAAATCTAGGCTTGAAAAAGATTGAAAACCCAAATTCATATAGATTTTCTTGACTACAAAAAGAACATGAATTCATGGTGAAATAATAATGTTTGATTAGTTTCTAGATTGGATAATAGACAAAGATGAAGCTTTATGTGATGTTATGTCAATTAGTGCATGTCATGTTCTATTTGGAAGGCCTTGGTAGTTTGATGGAAAGGTTGTCTATGATGGTGGAAAGAATTTGTATATCATTGTTAAAGATGGGGGAAAAGTTACTATGATTTCATTGAAATAAAAAGAAAGAGAAGTAAAAGGAAATAGTCCCATAATTTTTTTCAATTAAAAAATGGGTGGTATAATCTATACAATAGATTGAAAGAATCTCAAAGGAAGCTTTTGAGAAGGGAAATACATTTGATAATAAAGACAATGGTGCTAATTTTGTGAATCGGTTACATAAATAATAAATAATGATGTAAGAAAACATAAGTAATTATCAAGAAGGTGTTGATTCTAAGGGAAAAATAAAAATCCACAAGTTGGACAAGTAATATATCCTCATGAAGAACATAAAGTATATTCACATCCTTACTATGAAAGAAAGATGAGTGGCAAAAACCCACAAGGTTAAGGTAGAGAACAAAAAATAGAGAAAAGAAAAGTATGGGAAAGATGAGCTAGGGAAATTTAGTGTGGATTGAAGAAGAGAGATCATATGGATAAATAAGTTTGAATTAAAAATAATCATGGGATTACCATCCCAAGGACCTTCAAATTTTCATGATTTTTCACTCATGGTAAATTTAATTTACCCAATGTGTCTAATGTAGGAGCATTCAAATTCAAAAGAAATCTCACATCAACCAAAAACATGTTTGAGTTATTTTTAGTTTTGTTTTGCTCTTTTTGGCTTATGTAGTTGCTTGGGAGAAGTTTTAGACTCATATTGGTTGAATTTTTCTAATTTTAAGAGCATTGGAAAATTAAAAGGCTTTATAGTCTATCTCAACTTTTGAAGAGGTTTTCACAACCTCATAGACTTGCAACAAGGTTTTCACAACCCCATCGACTTCTAACAAGGTTGTCACAACTTTCTTAGCTCTTGATAGTCCATTCATAATCCTTTTCAAAATTCTTCCGTTGGAGTTTTCACTTGGGTTATAGAACTTGTATCATTTTCCAATGAATTATTTAACTCTTTTGTCTTGAAAGAAACCTTTTAAAATGCAGCATCAAGGTTTTATCAAGGTTTGAAAACCATTGCTAGCTTTCATCAAGGTTTTCATCACCCTATCGGCTCGTGAAGTACTTTTTAAAACCTTCAAAGAAAGTAAAATTACCCTCTTGTTAAAAAGATAAGGAAGAGAATTTTGTAAAGGATTTTGAAATTTTTACTTGGTTGTAAAACCAATGTCAACTCCCAATGAGGTTGTCATAACCTCATCAACACTTGATACGGTTGTCAAAACCTTATCAGAATGTAACAAAAAAGTCACAACCTTTGTAAAAATCAGTGAAATTCTTCAAGGGTGGATGAAAAAGATGGTGAAAGAAATTTTGAAGTCTTTAAAGAAAAAACAATAGCTTTCTAACTTGGTTTTGAAACCCTTGAGGGAATCCAAAATGGTTCAAAAAACCCCTCAGATCTTCAACAAGATATGCACAACCATTATGCAAAACAAAGGAGTGGCTTCATGGAAAGGTGAGAGAAAGTATGAAAGGATTTTGGAAGTGCAAAAGGAATGATTTTTAAAGGAAGGTTTGGAATGTAGGTAGTTTGACCTAGTTCCAAGACCACTGTCTCTAGACAACAAGATTTCAAGAACCTTTCAAACATCCAAAAAAGGTTCCCAAAGTGCTCAAAGTTCTCAAAGTTTTAAGGGAACTTTAACCTATGTCATTAACTTGTGATTAAAAGAATTAGTTATATCAACTAAATATTCTTATGTAATTGATTGTAGAGAAGATTTAAGGGAAGATAAATATTTTCTTGAGGGGGGATGAACTGAAGGACAAAAACTAAAAGAGTAGAGGGGGAAATTTTGTTTTGATGGATATTTTTGTAATGTATATATGATTCTACTCCTCAAAGTGACTATAATTTAATTTCTATATATTTGAATAAAATTGCAATTTAAATTGTGTTGTCTGAATTTTTATGTGTTTAGCTACTAGATAAATACCTTATGTTACTCAATGAAGAAAATAGATATGAACCAATAGTTTGTGGAATGATTAGAGAAGATTTCTTCATAGATAAAGGCATGGCATGAACATGGGGATTTTCCATAGGATCATTGAAAGAATATCCAACACATCATTATTAGGAACCATAATGGAGATGAAATAAAGACATGTTAATAATATAAAATATGCAACACAACAAATCCAAAATGCAAAAACTTTAGCAAGTTATAGTGACGACTATTCACAAGGAGGTGGTATGGGAGCTACTAGTACAATAATAAAGGTATTCAAAGAAGAAGAAGAGGCCAAATACCAACATGCTACTACTATGGTAAACAAGGACACTATGGTAGTGAATGTAGGAGCAAAAAGGAAGAAAAATCAATTTGTGGATATTGTGATGATAGTCCACATGATGCTCTTACTTGTCCTAATTTGTATAATTTTATAGAAATAGATTGACACCCAAAATGAAACATGGGTAATTAGTAGGAATAAATGCATTTTGAGGTGCCAAAGTACTCATGAAAATATTGAAAGAGGAAGGATATATTCAAATAGTAGTGTTTATGAACAGAAGCAATATCGAAGACAAGTGACACAAGTGCGCAAAGGGTTCTATATGTAGATGAGATTATTTTCCCTTTTAGAAAAATCAAAGCATGATCTAATTATTTATCTTTATTATTCCTTACAAATTAATGGCACATTAAATATCTTTAAATATTAAAATTATAGAAACATGTCACACAAATATGTGCTAACTTTAAAGCTCATAATGGTTAATTGAAAGGGGTAGGAAAGTCTAAATTTGAATTTAAAAATTTAAATTTCAAGCTCAATACAATGTGCCTTGAGATTGAGCAAAGTTTATCCTACATGGCACAAAAATGAACTTTAGCAATAAGGTGGGTGGAGTGAATATGTAAAATTAACTACAAATGGAGATGGATAAATAACTAATAAACGATGTATGTATGCGAATATATATGAATAGAAGTAAATATATATATATATAGAAATCATGTCACACACTAAATTTAATACAAAAGCATGCTACTTATTAAGGAAGAAGAAGATGCCAAAGACCAACATGCTACTACTATAGTAAGCAAGAACATTAGACTAATGACTATATGAACAAGAAAGAAGAAAAATAGTTTGTAGATTTTGAGACTATAGTTTACATGGTGCTTTTAGTTTCCTCATAAAGCTACACAATTTTATAGAAATATATTGGCACCTAGAATGAAGAACAAGAAGTTAATAACCCTAAATGCGTCTCAAGGTGTCAAAGTACTCATGAAAATACCAAAAGTTCTAAAGGATATGAATAGTAGTGTTTTAAAACATGAGTGATATTGAAGACAACTAACAAAGTGTGTAAAGGGATCTATATGTAGATGAGATTCTTTGGCCTTTTAGGAAAAAAAAAGCGTGTTATAATGATTTCTCCATGTTAATCCCTATAAATTAATTATATATTGAATATCTTTAAATATTAAAATATAGAAACATGTCACATATATGCGCGCTAGGTTAGTTCATAATGGTTAAGAGATAGGTGAAAGAAAGTCTAAATTTTAATCTCAAGTTCAATAACATGTGCCTTGAGATTGAACAAAATTGATCTCCTAAATGACACAAAAATGAACCTTGATGGGTGGAATCAATGTGTAAAAATAAATGTAAATGGAGATGGATAAATGATTAATAAATTATGAATCTATGAAAATAAAAATCAAATCATAAACTAAATTTAATATTAAGATGTCAGTTATCAATATATTATTGTATTTAAGAAATTCCAATAAAATAAATATATCAATTTCACCTTTACAACTACACATCCATCATAAATAATAATTAATATACATCCATCCATCACTATTTTATATACTTGTAAATAAGGGTACTTATTTTATATACTTGTAAATAAGGGTACTTATGCACCATCCCATTACATTTGAATGCATCATCTTAGGGACCCAAACTATGTACAAGTTATGATCACAGCATCGTGATTTATTATTAAATTTAAATCAATAATCATTTTTCTAAAAGTGATCCACAATGCTGATAGCCATTGGCCACCATCGACCACCATAAACAACTGGCAGGTCGACAAGGACACCAGAATTTGAGCTCTGCCCACCTTTGTTGAATATTCAACCTCGTGCCATTTTAGTGGGCTTCCCCTTTCTACGCCCCTCAAAATGCCGCGGAAACCGTTTCCTTACGTTCCGCTGAAAGAGAAGAAAAGCCATAGCTTTGGACTTGGCAATTACCATTCTCATTTCCTTTAGACTTGACCGAAAATATGACCCTCATAATCACCCCTGCACACCTCTCCTTCACATCCGCACTCATCTCGTTCCAAACGTCTTAAACGCCTGCTCACATTTCTGCTTTCGTCCCTGCATTTGCTACTTCCACGCCATATTTTATGTCGATCTGCTTATGTTGCAACTGTTACCGACATTGCAATCTGCAAAGCAGGAGTAAGCAGATCATCTTTCCCCATTGGAAACCAGTTGCTTAAGGAAAGAGTGGGCGATGACAATAACTCCTTCCACGAAACTTCAACCCTTCCTAAAACTTTGCTCTTCGATCCTCCAAATATTTCTCTTCTTCTTCTCCACCTCAGTTCAAATACAACCGACCCTGACTCCGTCACTAATGCAGACACCATTTCATCCATTCCTTTTCCCCCACATTCCAAGCAGAATGTTTCTCCCCAGTGGGGCTCTGTGGAAGCCTCAACCTCCTTCGTATTCACTGCTATGTTCTTGTTCAGATAGTATCAAACAAATAAACTACCTTTGCAGCGAGGGTGAAGAGCAACATTTCTTGCTCCAACAACATCTAACTTGAGCTGCACACAACATCTTGGCCTTGTCTCCTCCATTGAATTTCCTTGTTGCAGAATGATTGCGCCGTTGTTCAAAGCAGAGCTCTGCCGGACAAATGCTAAGTCGATAAGATGGGATTACATGAGAGATGAGAGGAATCGAAGTGTAAACAAGTATATATAACGATTCCCGTCGTATCTGACGTCGTTTCCGACGGGGCTTTGCATAGTTATCCGTATCTCAAAAAAGATATAAGTGAAGATAGCGTATAATATGATACGACTACTTTCCATCCACCAACTATTTCTAAGCCGCTCTTATCTCTTTAGGTGGCTTCGCCATCCACTTGAAAATATGTGGGTAGAAGCTCTATTCTACTGTTCCAGTATTTATGAATTGTATTTAATGGATTGTAAATTGTTTTGCACCCAATGATATGAAATCCATAAGTACGAGAATCTTGATAAATCTTGACTGATCTCGTAACGTGATTTAAACATTGTTTAATTTACTAATGCGCTAAGAACAACTCAAAGTATCGATGTACCCAAATACCTACCAAAGCGTAGCTATCAACCAGAAAAGGATATATTACTGGAGAACAATACTTTTAAAGAAGCAAAGCACAATTCAGTTCACTCTACCCCTGTTTGAAAGGCACTTTAGAAGTAATTATTTGCTTAATAGAAAAAGGAGATCCATATATATATATATATATAACTTCAAATATTACAGTTTAAAAGACTTAACTGTTTATCATACAGTGTTCATGACATCAAATTTACAACAGTCCCAAAAAAATAATGAAAGAACTTGAAAGAAGACAAACACACAAATATCTAGCAGAAAAAAGTCAAAAGTAACTCAATAATATCTTACAACTCTTTTGTTCTTTTAATATTTCTTATTTAACTTTCCATTAATAAAAAGAAAATAGTACAATATTCACAAAAGAAGAAGGGTGGTAAAAAGGCACATCTACAAGTTCAACCAAAAATACTAAAGGATTTATCCTTAAAACATTAAGTTGTTGTGGCTATGTTAGGCAACAAAGAAGGGTCTTCATCATCAATTTCCCCCAAAAATTACCATGGGTGGAGTCATTGATGGGTTCCCATCCATTGAGAGAAGTAACATCTTCATCATTCTCTTCAAGAGGTTGTTGAGTGCGAACCAGAGAGATGGTGACTGACACACGAGGGAACTTGTTGGTGATTGACTAACCAAAGTCTCATCAAGGAGATGGTGGATGCAAAGGTTGAGGCCATCCTCCATGAGTAGTAGAGTCCCTAGGATTTTGAGGCACAAGACCACAAGAGTGAAATCCATGGTCTTTATAGTTGACCCACCAAGAGAGTGACTACATCCATGTCAACCCCCATGAGAGGATGTGGGTTTTTAAGGGGAATTTAGGCAATAGTGCAAGGGACATTGCCCCAATGGTCCAATATCTCCTGGAGATGTGCAACTTCAAGTACAACCTTGCTAGCTTATACCTGAATCTGTATAAGAACATTAGAGCTGATGGATTTACTATACAATGAGAAATTTTTATCTGAATGCTACGATTAAAGAGAGCAATATTATTATCTTTCCATATACTAAAGAGAGTTTCCACCCTAGAAGCGCACCAAATCTAGGTATACTTGTGAGGAAGGAAAGGCTAATCTTTGAGAAGAGCCATATTTCAAGAGATTTCAGGGTTGAAAAAATAATGAATCCAATTCCTAGCTTCCTAAGATTAGGGACAAAACCATACGAGATGCTTAAGAAACTCAATTTCATCATAGAATGGGAAATTAGGATTGGGGATGCCCATGTGAGGAAGACAAGACCTTAAAGGAAGGCCTTGATACAATAAACAACATGCAAAATAAGTTTAGGCTTCAACTTTAAGACCAGACACCCTAGAATATTTTTTCTCACAGTCACTGCTACTAATGAGAATTGAGTTGATCCACTATATGCAAATGGGAACATAGGCAAGAATATCCTTTAGAGGGTTTGTAACTCCAAAAGGGAGTATTTGGAAACCACTTCTAATCTTGCCACCAAGGTTTGATGTAGCACACACCTAGTTTGCAATGCAATTATAGAGGGATAGAATCAATAGCCATCTCATAAGTATCCTAGTCTTCATTAGAAAGTTTGTACTTCAATTTGAAAGAAAGCTAAGGAAGAAAATTCTTGGTGGCTAGGTGAATGAAATCCAGTAAAATCAAGCTCCTCTTTTGAAAAATTTCAAGGCATGAGTCCAAGGTAAGAGAGCCAACAACCTCCCTTGACAACATAGAAGCGGGGTCCACCAAATGGATTATTGAATAATAGATATACCATTATAGAAAGAATCTCCAATCCAACAAAGCTATGGCTTGATAGTTTTCCAGGCTTTTAAAATATTTTTAATAACAAAAGTGCCTCGACTAGGAACTAGTTCCCTCATGGTGAGAAGACTCATACCTAAATCTAATCCTTTCTAGGTGGGATGGCCTTAAGGAGTACAAATACTAATGCAATGATGAATATGAATTTTCTAGGCCTTATTTCCTTAGAGCACCTTAGTGATCCATTCAACACAATGACATAGAAATGGATGGAAATCAATCCATGGCCTTTGACTTCATGAGGGAGGTAGTAGAAATCTCAAGCCACATAATGGAAGCCTTAATTCCCATCGCTAGATGCCTAAATAAAATCTTTGAGAAGCTTATCAACCTTCAAATAAGAAGTTTTGGAAAGGACCCAACATGAGGAATAATAGACATGGGTGACCACTAATATCCTATAACATATGTAAAATTTTCTAGCCAATAAAAGGGGTTTGGTTATCCAATAATAAAGTTTCTTCTCAATTCTCATAATAACCACTTTTCAAAGTTTGGAAGGGTTGGCATGAAAAGAAAAAGGTATGGCCAAAAATTGAAATGCCTCCCTTTATTCAATCCAAATCTAATGGAAATAATTGAGCTAGGTTTTCTTGAGCAAAAAGGATTTTCTATAAAAATAGGTCTTTTGCATTCAATGTTGGAATCAAAAGCTTGACAAAAATATCCAAGAATTGAAGATCTTTATTGATGTTATCTTCTTCCTCATGAAGAGATCGAAAATAATCATAAACAAAATGACCATTAACAAGCTAGTGGGAGGAATTAGGAAGACAAATCTCATTAACATAGGATTGAGAAATAGCTTGAGCAAGAAGGTAACCAAATCCTTGAACAACAGGAACATAAAGAGCAAGAGAAAGATGACAACCTTGTATGATCAAATGAAATATTCTAAATGAGGAATATTATTGGTTGGAGATAGAAATACTAGTGGAACCATTTGTGAAGTTCATTTACTCTTTGAATGAATTAAGGGCCAAAACAAAGAGCCTGAAGAATGGCCAAAATGAAGGGCCACTCAATGTGATCAAAGGCCTTGGAAAAGTCAATTTTGATGAAAATAGAAGGTTGCTAAGATTGGTAGACCCATTCCATGCCTTCCCAAACTACTATAATATTGTCCAAAATAAATATACATTTAATAAACTCAATCTCCTCAGGTTTGACAATAAGTAGCAACATTGAGCAAAGCTTGAGATTCAATGCTTTGGCGATGATCATGTATGATACATTTGACAAAGTGATGGGTTTCCAATTGTCAATACCATATAAATCACTCTCCTTAGTAAGGAATTTAATATTTCATTTGTTAATGATGTTACCTAATTGCCTAATTTCCATGGCTTCAAGATAAACATTATTTAGGTCATTGCCAACCATGTCCCAAAATACTTAGAATTCTTAAGGGAAGCCATTAAGGCCAAGGGCTTTGTCATTGGCCATAGAAAACATTTCCTCCTTAAGGTTTTCATGTGAGAAGAGTTGGTCACAAATAATGTGTTGAGAATTCAAAATTTGGCAAGGCATAACCTCAAGAAATTGTTACAAAGTGTGTTGTCTTATAGGATTATACTCATGGGCTGCAAAAACTTTCTCATCATGGTAGATAAAATCTTGAAGGATATCTAACAACTCTTCAAAAGTGGTATGGCCTTCATAAATTCTTTATGGTATGAGCGGATTGACAACCCCGTAAGGCTTGAAAAAATTATTTTGACACATTATCTTAAATTTTAAGCTAGTCTAGTTGATCCTTGTTTTGGGTATCATGGGCTACATAACCATTGGTGATTTGCTTCTACTATCATAGATGGGCTAGCTGAGGTTGGGGAATATAATCAAATTATTGGTCTTACAAGGTAGCGGTGGTAAGGTGAAGCTCCCAATTTGTGGCCTCGTATGAGTGACAGAAAAAATAAGCTAGTTGGCATCCACAGATATAAAGAAAATGGTTCATATAAGTTATTCCACCAATTTATCCACCTAATTCCTTATGAAGGATGTGGCTCTAAGTTCACAACATGCTAGATATGTGCTCTCATGGAATTATGGTTGAGCAAAGACATGTTAAGGAATAAATGACTCTTCATAGCCTTGGGAGTTGAAGTCTACTAGACTTGATGTAAAATTGTATAAATAATTGGTCAGATAAGACAATATCCACTAATAGTTCAACAATCAAGGAATAATAGCTAGCAAAATTGAAGAAGGATTACACTAAAATCATGGAAGATCAAGTCACTTTTAAGACCCTATCAAGCCCAACCTGCAAGTTTCTTCACGTGTACCAAGGCATATGGTCATGACGATAATTAGATTTGGAGTTGAAAAGACCCAATTTATTAGGCATCAAAAGCCAAACCTCCCTTTTTCCATTTATCTAACACATGAGAAAATTTACAAATTTATCATGTGGCATCTTGATCATATTGAAATCTTTGTATAGGATCCAAGTGGTGGCCGACATTAAATTGGAAATCCAATGTTAGAGAGAAGATCTCTCAACTACACAATTAGAGGAATGAACATTAATCACCCCAAAGGAATGATTATTGATATTGAAAAGAGCCCACACACCCAATTTTTTGGAAAATGTGCCTCAACTTGCTAGCTTGAAACTTTTGGACTTGGTGTATTTTTCCTTTTGTTACTTGTATCTCGTAGGATCCCTGAAAATCATAACTTTAGAACCACCATGTAATGGGTTTCGAAGTTTGTGAAACCACCAATAGACCAATCGCTAGATCACCAAAAATTGAAACTTTGAAACTGCGAGTCATGAATTGTGAAGTTCATGAAATCTCTGATAGTCTGACTTCATCGGTGGGACATTGAGACATTGCCAGGACATTGAGTCATGTCT
This sequence comes from Sequoia sempervirens, assembly GCA_007258455.2. NCBI lineage: Eukaryota > Viridiplantae > Streptophyta > Pinopsida > Cupressales > Cupressaceae > Sequoia > Sequoia sempervirens. The sequence continues at coordinate 1,882 of VDFB02166811.1, read as the reverse complement.
CCTTGACATGACGATGGTAGGCTAGAAGACTCTTGTTGATGTGACTTTGTGAGTTCACCAAGATTTTGTGAAATGTATCATCGACATCTAGAAGAAGTCTTGACTGATCTTGTCAATGTGACTTCAACTAGTCGGTGTGACTTTAACAAAAGTCTCTTAGACATTCTTGAAGAAGTCTTGTCCATTCTCATCGGTGAGACTTGGGGTGTTTGGTGAGACTTTGGGGAAGCTCTCTTCGACAAAGGTTGTCATGTCGATGACCTATGGTGGGACCTGAGCTGTTAGGTGGATAGCAATAGGTGGTTCAAGCCATGCTGACTCGGTAGTACTAGGGAGCACATGAATGGTGAAGCAAACATTGATGATACCTTGGTGTATTGGTGGGAGAAGTTGGAATCTCTCTTCGACATGGTTGTTTTGATCGATAGTGTATTGTGATATGCACGCGACATCGCGGTATCGCAGTAGATCGGGCAAGGGATTGGAGGTGTCTCTTTGATACGGTCTGATAAGCATGGTAACTACTACGTGATGGTTGGTGTATACAGTTGAAACCTGGCGATAATGGTGGTAGGTTGAGGTATATATTGTAATAATTCGTTGGACTTTGGTAGGGTTATTTGACTGTTTGTTATGTTCTAAGCATTGTATGCTTATGAGCATTGTGACAATGTGAAAGAACATAACTATTTGTTGTTGCGAATTAACACTTTGAGTGGAGTTTGTAATTTTGCATGTAATCGAATTATTGTAATACAAAGTGACTTTACTTGGTGTGTGGGTTTTTTCTCCCGTAAGGGTTTTCCCATGTAAAATATGGTACATTCAATTTTGTGTGTGTAATTATTATCTATTTGTTCCTGTGTATTTGTTTCTTAAATGAACTATAATTGTAATTGAATTAAAAGTATCATCTACATTATTTCTCCTGTAAGATTGATAGTTGGAAGGCGTTTCCACACCAAGCTTTCCTTACAAGTGGTATCAGAGCTTAGCTAGTTGTGTTATCCGTATGGGTGATTCAGGTTTTTTGTGCTAGTCTTGTCCAATGGGAGTCCTGTAAAGAAAAATCTAGTTGTCTTGATTACAAATTGAGATGGAAAGCACATCAGGAAAAATATAAACAGAAAAGTTTAATGGCATCAATTTTGAGTTGTGAAAACTCAAAATGGAAGACCTATTGGTGGATAGAGACCTTTGGATTGTTGTTATGAGGAAGAAACCATTAGGCATGAGAAAAGAAGATTGGGACCTTGCAGATAGAAAAGATAGAGGGTTGATAAGACTTTTTCTAGCCAATTTTGTACTCCTAAACATCTGTGAAAGAAAATTGCATCTTCATTATGGAAGAAACTTGGTGATATTTATTAGGGAAAGTCTCTGGTGAATAATTTTTTCCTAAAGAAGAAGTTATAATCCTTGAAGATGAAAGGAGCATCCATAGTAGACCATCTGAATTCACTTAATATGATTGTTGCACAGTTGGCATTTGTGGGTGTGAAGATAAAGGAGGAGGATCATTGTATGATTTTGTTATGTTCCTTACTCGACACTCGAGATCATCTGGTAATGGATATTGGAAGTACAACAACCACCTTTAAAATGGAAGATGTGGTTGCTTTGTTATTATCAAAGGAAATGAGAAGGAAATATTTTGAGATGGCCAAGGCGGATCTTGTTATTAAGGGTAGACCAAAGGAAAGAGGCAAGAAGAAAGACAAGAATTATAAATCCAAATCTAAAGGGAGATCAAAGTCTCCTGACAAGAGGTCCAAGGTGAAATGCTAGAATAGTAGGCAGACTGGTCATATCCAAAAGGATTGTAAAGAGGAGAAAAAGAAGAAGAAGAACAACAACTCTTTAGATAAGGATTCTTCTCAAA
>VDFB02166810.1:0-50993 GCA_007258455.2 Sequoia sempervirens | reverse complement strand
TTTGAAATTTTGATGAACGGATAATTTATAATGAAAAAACACCAAACACTAGTTTTTTCCAAAAAATAGACACACAAATAAAAGAAGTTATAGATCAAAGGCTTGAAATTGTCAAAATATGAAAAACAATTACATCGTTAGATAGCTAATAGAGAGCCTAACATTACCTATGTGTTTGATTTGTTCGGAATTGAAACACGTGCAAACCTAATGCTTAGCACGAATGTGATTATGTGAAATATTGTAGAATTTGCAAAAACACGTCTTTGGGTGTTGGGAAGACACTCCAAGCCTTTGAGTTGGTATTCCAAGGAAAAGACCAAGCCCAAGTCTTGGGGATTCCAAAAGCAAGAAATAACATGGGCGCGTTATAACGTGCTCACATTATTTCTTAGTTTTAACATGAGTTTTGCATTTGTGCCCAAGACATGTCTAGCAAGACATAATCCGAGCGCGTTATGTCAAGTGATTTGTGTTAAATGCTACTCTATTGAATTTATTTATATATATTTGTATGTTTGTATGTATGTATGCTTGTATGACATGTAATCATACATGTTAATATTGAATTTTATTTTATATATGTATGTATGCATGTATGTTTGTATGTTTCAGGCGATTTCCTGTAATCCACACTCTCAATCATGCTCTCGCAGCAACTCACATCCTTCCCCTCCACAAATCCTAATCTGGACAGAACATCAGCCAACTCCATTGCACTGATAAACCCATCTCCATTTTGATCAAAAACATTAAACGCCTCACATATTGCCTTCTCCTCGTCCTTCGCAATATCAACTTCTTCATTTGAAAATATACTTCTATAAAACTCACCAAACTCCATGGTAGTGAGAAACTCATCACCACATGCAGACACTGATCTCACAGCTAATTCCACCTCCTCTTTTGGCATTTGCAGACTTAATCTCTCCAAAAACCTCACTATCTCATCTGAAGTAACTCTTCCATCACCATCTTCATCCAATGCTCTAAACATACTTGCAAGACACTCGGCCTCCTCGTCTACATCTTCCATGAAGAATTTAGCTGAATTAGAAAATCTTGACTCAAAACATGGACTACTACTATTACCACTTTCTTCTCTCACTAATTGCTTAGTCCCTGCAATGGGATGCTGGGATTTTTCATCATCAGCAATGGCATGATGCTTCCTATCTACGTCAGTATGCTCATTGTCACTTAAACTAGTATTAAAAACTGCTTCAGTACTAGCGCTTTTCTTAGGACTGAAGAGACAACCATAGTACCAATTTTCCAAGACTGAAGACATCTTTGATATATTCCTAACTTGCTTCTCCTATTCTGCAAACTTAAGAAAGCTCTCCACTAGTACCAACCACTCTAAGCCTTGGTATTCCTCTATCAGTCTCTCTACCGTTAAATAATATTTCAATGGAAAATATCAGTTAGGTACCGAATAGAAGGCATGATGTTTTAGTGGTTAAGAATAGCCCAAGGAAGGTGGGAGGAAGCTGCCTGAGGCATATCAATTTGAAGGTAGGGTACAAGCCCATTTTGTACTTTACTCAAAATGAATTTAGTACGTGCAAGTACAAACAAAAGCCTTCCATTATTATCAACGGAAGATTGCAATGCCCACACCTGTAATTAATGAAGGGCGTGTCCATCCATTGTCTTCAAAAACAAACAATATAATATGATAGACGAAGGAAGCTTCGTAGCATTGACGCAATTATAACTTACATTGCAGGAAACGCCACATGGAAGATGAGAGTAGGAGAGTACATTGCTAAAAACTTTGCACTGCCGTATTGAAACAGTTATTGGTTAATGACAGGAATGTTGTAATGACTCAGCATTGATGATGAGCTTCATTAGATTTCCCCTCACCAACTGCCCCCTACCTTTTTCTGGGTTTTCTATTCTTCCTATTATAACCTTAATTTTATTTGATAAGTGTGCCACAGTGATCGCATCATTTTATTTGATAAGTAAATTGTGCCACATTGATCATATCATTTTATTTTCAACACACATCAAGAGGAGACACCACTATGCTCTTTATTTATCTTTCCCAAAGTACAACATCGGCTTCTCATGATTCACTAACATCACAATAGCATCCTCTCCTCAAGAGGAAGATTGAGGCGAAAAGTAACAAACAACCTTCTCAACAAGTCACACTTAGCCTAATAGTTTCTCCCAAAGAATGAAGAATCTCCACTCAATAGTTTCTCCCATATTAAATTTGAATCTTTACTTCTTAATGTAATTTTTTAAAGATATATACCTTAAGTTTTAACATTTTTGTTTTAATAAAATCACATTTGTAATAATATTAATAATATTTTTTAATAAAAAATATATTTATCTATGAATAATGTTAATATTTTATTTTCAATACAATATTAAAAAGGAAAAAATAATTTATTAAATATAATTTAAGTTATTTAATTAAAACAAGTAATTAAATACTAATTAGTTTATATTAGATAGAAAGTATAATCACCATGGATATAAATAAAAATAATAAATGAAGAGAAAGGTTAACTAGACTTGCAATTAAAGAATATATGTTAATTGATAATGAAAATAAGATTTAAGTGTCTTGGAATTTAAAAATGCTAATTAATGATGACTGTAGTTTATGTAGTTTAGAATTAAATTAATCAAAATTATGGATATAATTCATGTATGTAAACTTGACATTGATGATATCATGATTTTGAGGGAAGATGCAAGTTTTCGAACCTGCAGGTTGTAGAGAACACAATGCTGTGGTTTGCTGGTGAAAATTTCCATTTATATTTGTGTAATTTCTCCCTCATTTCTTAACCATACAGTCTTTACTTGCTTTGTTGTATTATGCTTGTCCACAGGCGTGGCGTCCTCTACTGAGAAGGAAGCATCCCAGAAGTATCCCTCTAACACTTGTCAGTGTTGTTTCACTTGACATTTCAGGAAATCCACATGGAATTTATGAGGATACGAGAGAAGCTTACTACACTTCTCTGATTGTCTTATTGCACATCCTCTTGTTAAATGACAGGAATGGAGGCACAAAACACCCAAAACTATCTGATTGTACTGTAAGAAATAATTGTCATCAATAGCTTGGCATTGATGAACTTTTAATTTGTACTTTGCTTCTTACTTTTGTTTACCTTTAAGATTATTTATTATCATGAATTGATAGGAAGAATTGTAGAATCTACAAGAGATATTGAAAAAGACTACGTAGTATATAATTGGAGTCTTTGTTTTCACTTGCATATTGTTTTCCAGCCTTCAAATGCTATCATCCTTTGTCAGCCTTCACCTAACGATGTGCTGGATTTCGAAATGCAGTGGTCTATTTTTGCAGTGCCAATAGTCCACATCACATGGTGGGCCTGTGTTTTGCACCGACTATCTTCCTCTTGTCCACAAGGCTCTACGTGGTGCACTCATAAGAGTTTGAGAGAAAAATGTAGTACATTTCCGTAAGAACCATGCAAGCCATTCAATCTTGACATAATCGATTTTATCCGAAAATCTGTGGGGCGCGAGGCTGCCTCTTGTTATATCTCTCAATAGCAGTTGACGTCGACAAGAGAATTTTGATGTCCACAACTTCCTCGAGGGCATCCTCAAATATTTTTATAGAGATATTCTAAAGGCCCTTCCATTTTACATTGGAGAAAATGGTATAACTCCAAGATATTGCCAAACATATGTGCACATCGTATTGGTATGAAATCTTTCCCCTAATTCCATAAGTTAATGAGATGGGTTTAATGAAAACTTGTATAATATATTTTTAGAAAAAGGAGACAATATCTCCATGTTCAAATAATCGACTATCATCAAGAGATTATTAATACAGGTTGTCTCTAATTTTAACAACAGATTTCATAAAATCTTATCCAACTTTCCTTTGAGATGAGGACTCCTTCAAAAATGGTACTTTTATATTATTTAAATGTTTTTAATTATAAAATCTTTATGATAATTTAATCTATGGGTAGTTATGACTTGCCAACAATTTAACACACTAAGTGTTGACTGTTTAGGTGGTTGGACCATTTGGGGCCCTCTTAACTCAAAGCCTTTACATTCTTGTGACATTTGTTGTTGCTGTTTTCACATTCGTTGTGCCGTTCTGGTTCCGTTCAATGAAGGATTTTATTTATGAAAATGCAAAATGTGGAAGCAATATATATTTTAAGAACACCATTTGACTGATAAGCAATTACATGGTGAAATAAAAATGAATTACTTTCATCTGCTTCGATGAGCATATAAGGGAAGGGGAATATTAAGTGTCATATAGTCAATCAATAATGTTAGTTTATATTATTAATAATTTGTAATTTTTGAACCTCTTTTAATTATTTTTAATATTAATTTTTATATAATATATTTTATTATTATTTTAAAATTTTAAAAAATATTTGTTATTTAAGAAGTGTTCTTTATATTTATATATTTTTTAATTCAAAATAATTTACTTTAATCAATATTTATATTTTGTGTGCTTTCTTAAAAAAAAGTTTTATGAAATAGAAAATAAAATATTATGATTTTTTTTAATCAATTATTGATTAGTTCTAATTATTCAAAAATATTAAAATGATGGTGAGCGGTAGGAATGGGAGAGGAGGTGTAGGTTTCAAATCTTCAAAGGAGGAGGATAATGGAGAAGGGGATTCAGACGAAGCGGATGGGGAGTTGCTTGGTATAATTGGGTTGCTTGACTTATGACTGTGCTTATTATTGGCTTTTGGAATGATTGTGGGTTTGCTTATGGCGAGCCACATGGTGTGGTTGCGAATGCGTTGTTGTTGGAGATTTGTTACTAGCTTGCCCATGTAGTTGAGGTGTTGTCAACAAGCATTGGAGTTGCTAATTGGGAGGTTGCAACATTTTCTTTGGTGTTGTTGGAGCTATCTGCAGTTGGTGATGAGGGGGGTTTTTACCCTATTGAGTTCCTATTCATTTGCAGGGTTTTTGGGGTAGCTTGTGTGGCTTTTCGTGTTTTTGTGTTCGTTGCTTCTTTCTTGTCAATGCTATTGGTTGTTGATGTTGGGCAGATGGTGGATGTTGTGTTGTTGGTTGTGTCTGCCTACTTATTATTTCTATTTAGAAACCTTATCTTGGTGTTGTTTGTTTTGTGAGAGTGTTCTCTTGGTTTGGGTTGTGGGTCCCTTGCTGGGGTTTTGGATTTGGAGTGGCTTATTCTAGCTCTCACTGGCATGTTGGGGTAGATGGTGTGCTTCTCATTTTGGATTTCTTCTTGACTCCTCCCTGCTTGGTTTCCCCTTTTCCTCAAGGTATTCCTTCTCTGATGATTGTTCTAGGATGTCCCTCTTGTGACCTTTGCTCTTTGTGTTCACTGGTTACTTTTGGTTCTCTTGCTAGAGCTTGGTGTTGTTCCTTGTTGGTTATTTCTGTGGAGTTTAGGCCTCTCTATGGCTCTGACTAGAATGTTGGAGTAGCTAGTATGTTTAATGGCTTGGCTTGCCTCCAATTTTGTGCCTACATGGGAATTGTTGGTAAAAATTGCATATACATTGATAGATTAATATTCAAGGAATACATCTGCATTTATATGATGTAGTAGAATTAGTTGAATGGAGATTTAGTTGAGTGAAACCATTACATTTGATTAATTGTATACACCCACACACCCACTACTATATACAATGTAATATAACCAAATTACTAACAATTCTAACATTTCCCCTCTTATTACATTGTTCCTGAAAATGTATCCCCTAAAATCTCTTATTCATTTTTCCAAGGGACCCCCCTTAAGGCTTACATAATATAACTTGTTGATTACGAAATATGTACATACATTTTTGAGAAGTTTCCTTTTGAAGAAACAAATCCTAAATCAGGTGGGCTCCTCCAAGTCACCTTGTAACCCTCATAAAGGTGTAGCTCCTAGTTGAATTCCTAAGTTTTTCCTCCCATGAACCTTTTCAATTATTGACTGCAGTTATTGGACAAACACCCTCCAAGTTGTCTCCTTGACACTTGTAAAGGTATAACCCTTGGTCTAGACCGTAATTACTAGACAACCATCCTACAAGATATCTCCTCGACCCTTGTGAAGGTGTAATCCTTGGTCACAACCTTGAGTTCTCACTGGGAAATAATCCATATTAAGCTCTTCACCAAAATCCTTACCTATCTCCAAAAATCAAACTTCACAATATATGTATTTTCAAATCTGTTAGTTATAATAAGGAAAACCAAGAAACTAAAACCAAAAATTCTTCTCATGCAAACCATCATCTCAAAGCAAGAAGCTAACTTGAGATGATGGAAATTCCTCCATCCTTCGATGCCACTAGCCTCCAATATGTTACACTTTATCCATTTGATATATTAGACAAGTCTTTGGAGGCCTCATTAGTAATAGAAAAGATGGCCCCAATCTGAATGACATTTATAATGTTCTTTGCAATAACTAGAAGATCAACAACTTGCAACTCAATAGTCTCAAAATTGACATCGATAGTGGGAATGAAAATAGTCTTAGTAGTATCAAGACCCATCATTAGAATGAACACCTTCTTCTTGGAATGAAAAAGATACTCAAAACAATAATGACACATTGATTATGAATGTGCCTCTACAAACCAATCAATAATAACAACGACCACATTTGTTGTGTGTAAATAATATTCCACACAGTAATTCTCGATCTCACCCACTTTCATACCTTCTAAGCTTGTGACAAATTGCCACCTAGCAAAATGACTCATGTGTCATACTCTTTTCTTAAAACATAATTTCATAACACATTCCCTTGAACTCTCAACAAATATAATTTTTTAAAATAATATCTTGTTTCATTTCCACACACCGATAACAAAAGATATCAAAATTTCATCCAGCATACCTTCCAATGAAAACCTTAAATGGGTAAATCACGCGACTATACATATACATTCAAAACCACTAGTAAAAATTGCACAAGTACTTTGGTTTTTATGAGATAACTGGGGATCAATTCACATCTAATTAGACACAATTCTAGTTGGCAATTTTTCTTTAGAAATATCCTTCCTTTACTCAATATTTCATTGAGAAAATATACCTATTTTGTGTAATACCGCTTGTTTTACCTCCAAAATGATGGAGACCCCGATCAATCACCCTATTTTCCTAATGATGCTTGAATGCAACAATCTTTCCATTCATGCCTCCTTATATATATCTTTGTAGGGTTTCAACTCCATTTGTTAACATCTTATAGCCTGCATCTAGGAAATAATAATTTATAATCACTAGAATAAAGACAAGGTGTCACTTAGATGCCATGGTGCATTAAAGATCTCTTCAAAAGAATTTTGATGCTCCTTAACTTGATGCCTTACTGGGCTTCAACCCTAGGCAATACATGGGAATCATATGCCACTTGTGGCATATGGGTCCCACCTACGGGGACTCATATGCCCAAGGTGGTGTGTGAGTCCCACCCTAACTTTTCAGGTGAGTAAATGTCAGGTTGTTAGAAAGTTGAATGTCTTTGTTGATTTTGTTAAGATTTTAGTTGAAATAAGCCTTGAGATTTGAAATAAAGGGTCTTAGGGGCCTATTAATGATGATTTCAAGGCTCATAAATGTAAGAGTGCTAAAATAGGTCCAAATTAAGTGTGAAATTATGTCATCTCCAAAAAGGGAGTACAAATTTCTACACTACGAAAGTTACATTTGATTAATTGTATACACCCACACACCATCCACTATATACAATGTAATATAACCAAATTACTAATAATGCTAACAGGAACCCCCCTCCTTCATGGGGTCCCTTTTTTTTGTTCTCTTTGAGCACGCGTCTCCATTTTTTTATTGCTTGGGGCTCTATTTTTTGGCTTTTGCTGGGGGTTGTTATGCCCTGCATTATTCTAGATCCTTTCTTTGCTATAGCTTTTTGGCTTCTTTTTCGTGGAGTTTTGGTAGTAGCTTTGCTACTATTTTTCCTATGAGTGAACTCTCTTGGTGTGTGCTTTGGATCTCCTATTGGGATCTTGTTTGTGTAGTGGATTTTTTATGGGTCTAACCGGTCTGTTGGGCCTGATGGTGTACCTATCTTTGTGGCTTGCTCCCTAATTTTTTCCTACATGGTTTACCCTTTCTCTTTTCCCTTGTGGAGTTTGGTGGCTAATGCTCAGTGGATGGTCTGCTTATTGGAAGTTAGGTAGATTTGTATCTACTTGATGTTTCTTATTGATTCCTTGAAGGTTTTCTTTCTTACTACTCTTCTGGAGCTTTTATTGGAAGGGTTGTTCTTAGTTTTGGAAGGGATGTGCTTATTTATGCTCCTGTTGTTTAGGGAGATGTTGGAAAACTTTGCTATCTCTACTCCTGATTTGTTGTTGTTGGCTGGGCAGTGTATACAGATATATATTCTCTCCTAGAATATTATATGTTTTAAGAATTTCATATTATTGTTGGTAATTAGGATGTTGTCTAAGCCTTTCCTTATGTACCTATCCCCCTTGATACGAAAGGAGAAGGTGATTTCCATTTCTAGGAGAAGGTAGGATGTTTTAGTGGTTAAGAATACCCCAAGGAAGGTGTGAGGCATATCAATTTGAAGGTAGGGTTGAAGCCCATTTTGTGCTTTACTCAAAATAAAGTTAGTATGTGCAAGTACAAACAAAAGCCTTCAACTATTATTGACAAGATTGCAATGCCCACACTTGTAATATAAGAAGGGAGTGTCCATCCATTTTCTTTGACAGAAACAAACATTATAACATGATAGACAAAGGAAGATTTGTAGAATTGATGTAATTATAACTTACCTTGCAAGAAACACCACATGGAAGATGAGAGTAGGAAGCAGTAATTCTCATATTAACAAAAGCATCTAATCATTTCTTCTTACTCAAGTAATGATTTCTAAACAAATTTTTTTATTCCATGTATAATATAGTTACATCTTTATTTTAATATTTAATGAAGGTTTCCAAAAACTCTCTTAAATTTCTACAGAGATGTCAAAATATTGATGTATATTTAAAAAAATGTATATTTGAAAATAAAATAATCTTCAATATCTACCTCATAAAAGAAAATTTCACACATGTTTCTATTTCTTTAAACGTGATCATCTATCTCAATCCGTAATTAATGGAATCTATGAAGAATCTAGACAAAATTAATTTTAAATCCATTAAATCAATGATTTTAAAGATAGTTTGTAAACATACGTAGCAAAAAAAAAAGATAGTTTGTAAACATAATGTCAACATTACATATTTAAATAAATATAAATACATAATAGTAAAATTTTGAACTCAATAGTTTAAATAGGGTTTAAACAAAATCATATCTTCAAATACAAAAATATTTATAATTTTTTTGAAATTAAAAATTTATATAATTAAGATTAATAGAATTAATAAATGGAAATAAAATAATAACTAAAAAATTATTAGATGTTATTTTTGGATTTTGATGTGTCACTTAGTAGTCTATCATCAAGACTATATAACTAAAACACTCTCTCCTATGAAACTAAATCTAAAAACACTCTATACTAACTCCATGGGTTATGAAAAATATAACTTGTTAAAATTTATCATTCAAAATTTTCATAAAAAATATTTATAAGTACTATAAATTAATATTCAACATTAAGAAGGTAACAAAAAACTTGATGTAAAGACATTTTAAAATTTTTAAAATTATTTCAAATTTTAAATAGTTATAGATAATATAGATAAGTATTTAAGACTAAGATGATAATGGTAAACTTGGTGTATGTTTATCACTTTCACATAATTTTACTTGAAATTATAATTTTGAGAGAATTATTTGACACAACTATGGTCTAGTCATTCCTCTATGATGAATCCTAATGTGATGTACATTTTTCCTTTAAATTTTTTTCGAGAAGTAAAATGCTTATTAGAGGTTTTAGATCTCTAAGATGAATCCTTTAATGTGATGTCCACTTCTAATTAGGAGATGAGTTAACTCAATCTAATTAAAACATGTGATTTTGATCAAATAGATGTGAAACCTAACTAATATATTCAAATACTAATAAATAAGTGATAAAGCTTGAGTACTTTAAGTTAAATTATACACATGTCATTATTGACTACCTAGATATGTAAATAATCTTCTTATTTTATTCCAAGTGAACTTATTAAATAAGTACTTGATGTAGAAATAAATAGACTTAGAGATGTTTTTGTAAAGTTTTAAACATAAGCATTATTTTATTTTTAATAAATCTTTATTTGCAATAAATCTAAATAATAATTTTTAATATTATAAAAATATTTTTATTTATGAATAATGTTAATATTTTATTTAAAGTATAGCATTAAAAATGAAAATATATATTTATAAAATATAATTTAAGTGAAAGTAATTAAGTAATGATTAATTTATATTAAACAAAAAAGATAATCATCTTATAAATAATAATAAATGAAGAAAAATATTACTTAGACTTGTAATCAAAGAATATATGTTAATTGATAATTAAAATGAAATCTATGTGTCTTGGAATTTATAAATGTTTTAGTTAGTGAAGAATGTAGTTTAGAATAAAATGTAAAATCCCCACCATGGGCACAACAATTTTATTATTTTTGCATTCACAACATCTACCAACTTAAATGATTGAGCACCTTCCATGAAGCTTAATAGTGTTAACTTTAATACTTCTCCATTCTCATGGTGGCATCAACTCATTATTGCCAATTATATGCTTGCACAAAAGAGTGTTAAGTTCCCAAGGTTAAGGTCTTTCTTAGACCTATGATCTAAGCCTCGAGGGTTCATCCATAGTCTCTCTTCCTCCTTCGTGAGTTTCTCCATTCTCTGCATTTTCTTTTGTTGACCTCCTCTACTACTCACGTTTCTCTTTTACTTCCCTACTAAAGCCCATCCTTTGCATTTTCTTGAGTCGACATCTTTCTCTATGTGCATTCGTTCTCACTCCCAAAACTCTCACCTTACTCTGCAATTGTCTTCCTCCTAAAATGAAGCGTTTCTCCCTAGTTTATGAGGTTGTGGGGTTTAAAGGCTACCAAAAAAATTCCCTTTTTTCACATGACATGCTAATATGAATGGCCAAGGGAAGGAATGCCATTCCTCAATAAATGTGCAACCATCCATTCAACCCTTCCCTACGCCATTCCTTATTAATTTTTGATAGTCTCTTTGCTTCCTTCATGTGGTTCCCTCACCTATTTATTATGACTATCTCCTCACTTGATCTTTCTTCCATTGTGGAGGTAGTTGATGGGGATGTGACATTCTTTCCCCTTTGGGAATAAGCCATCCTGGCTTAAATTAGAAGGTTACATTCATTAATTTCTTTAAAATTTTGGGTTACTAGCCAAGTTAATTGCTTTTAGACCCCTTATCATTGCCTCTTAGGTGGTCCCCTTTTCCCCAATTTGATTAAATTCAGAATAATTTTTAAGATTTTAAAAGGTGCACAATAAAATATACCCTAAAGCACGAGCATTTTCACTCAATCCTATCATCCATTTTCAATTTACAAGTTGATTTTTCCTAGGAGAGGTCAATATTATAGCATTCGGGACACAGATTTACTAGTTAACCCTTCCAAAATACACCTTCTTAAGTTCCTTGCATTTTAAGCTCATATCCATTCATACTTACATCATGAGGATATTTCTTAATACTCTTAATTATGCCATAAAATTTTCCACATAACAAGGGGTGAAATAAACTCCAACAAGGGAGTTAGGATGAATGACAATCATCAAATGCTTAACCTTCCACTATGTGCTCCGATTTTATCCTTTTATAATTTATATATCCAATTTTCCCTTTCCACCCATCAAGGGTTCCTTGGTTAAGACTAGTCATCCACTCTTAAGAGATTAAAAGTCCATTTAAGATATTGAAAACATTTATGTACATATCAAGTGACCAACTTGGTTATGGTTGGTTGGTAGTGTGGGACAACATAACCCGTGAGTCGTTGTTTCCTATAGGTCCAACATTTTACCTGGTTGCTCGATACCAATTCTTTAAAATCCCCACCATGGGCACAATAACAACAATTTTTTTGCATTCACAACATACCAACTTAAATAGATTGAGCAACTCTGCATTAGCTTAATAGTATTAACTTCACGTTTATTCCCATGGTGGCATTCAATAATACATTATTGCCAATTATATTCTTGCATGAAAGAGTGTCGCTTCCCTGCTGTTAAGGTTCCTAGACCTACGACTCAGTTTCCTCGAGGGTTCATCCCTCTCCTCCTCAGAATTTCTCCCATTCTCTCGTGAGATTCTTTCATGACCTCTATTGCTCACATTTTACTCCCTACTAAAGTTCATATCCTTTGCATTTTCACCTATATCTTTATTCCTCTGCATTCTTCACCCCCTACCACTTTACTCAGAATTATTGTCTTCCCAACAGCGCAGGTCTCCCTCGGCTTCATGAGGTCGTATTTAGCTACAAAAATGCCCTTTTTTTCACATGACCTGCCAATATGAATGGCCAAGGGAAGGAATTCCATTCCTCAACAAATGTGCAACCATCCATTCAACCCTTCCCTATGCCATTCCTTATTAATTTTCAACAGTCTCTTTTCTTCCTTCACATGGTTCCCATTACGACTGTCTCCTGACTTGATCCTTCTTCCATCATGGACGTAGTTGACAGGGATGTGGCGTAAAACTATTTATTTATTTTCTATGTCAAGTTTCCTTCACACCTTTTGATCTAATTCATGCATGCAAACTTGACTTTGATGATATCACAATTTTTTCTTGTGAACTTTGAAAAATAGACTACTAGATAGTGAAATTTTGTTGTTAGATTCTCAATTTTATTTTTTTATCTAAGTAGGGAATATTTAAAATACTTTGATATAGAATAAGCTTTAGACATAGACAAGAATTTTAGAATGGGTGATGGGTGATTCAATTATGCTAGGATGTTTGTGCAGTTTGAAATGATAGATGCAAATTTTTGGTCTTTTGATTTCTTAGATGTAAGTTTAAGTGCAAACAATGAATTTTAGATGATAACTAGTTAATTAGATTATTAGAATTGAATGTAATGAATATTTTTTTATATACAAACATAACATCAAATTGTAAAGATTTGTGCAAAGTCAACTTGGGACCAAAGTGTAAGGTGAAGTTACTCAGCTAAATATTTGGTTTTGATTCTACACTTAAAGGATAAATATTGAAGTTGCCAATGTTGGAAATCAAGGTATAACTTGCAACAATATGAACTTAAATATGTGGCTACAAATATAAAAATATGCTTACAATATTACCATAAAAGTGATTAAGTGATTGACAATTGCAACAATGAAAGAAAAAATTTATAATACACAAGTCATCAACACAAGTGACACAAGATATATGTGGAGAAACCCTGTGGGAGAAAAAAACTCCACACCCAAAGAGATACACAATATTTGTATTAATCTTCAAGGAAGTACATCAATACAACAATCATCTCTACAATCCAGAAACACTTCGTCATCCTGACAACTTGCAAAGAACTCATCATTAACCACCATCTCAAGGCTCCAATATATAGAAGTTTGTGGGAGAGAATACCACAAATGGTATCCCAAAACAACAAGAAAAACTAGCTAGAAAAATCTACACCCCTCTTAGTGGACAACCTATCAACATGGAATAAAATATTAAATTATCGCATGGCCTTCACATGGGCGCCTAACCCATAGCCAATAGGAATTGGTCAAACCTGAGTGCTCCATAATTCTCAGATAGCTCCGACAGCTACATGTAAGGTCATGCACCAACATGCACACCTGGGCACCCAACCATGCAAGAGCATACAAAACATGGAAATAACATGCAAGGACATGCACATTCAAGTGGTCCCAACCCAAAAAGTTGAGCGTTCAAGAGGAATATTCTCCAAGATTCTTTGTAATTGCCACCGTGATGGGTTCACTTCTTTGAATGCAATTACAATTTGTCGTAAGAAAATAAATAATAAATTTTTTGTCCCTCATGTCCTCTAGAACACTTTCCAAAAAACATGGAGACTTTAGGATCGCAATTTTAATGTCACCTATCCTAATAGCCAAGACAACCTTATTCATGCAAACATAACATGGTTCAAATAGCTATGTTTGATTTATGTCTAGTAAGATTGGATTATGGATAAGGATTGGATTAATGATCAAATCAGATAATTAAGCCAATTGGATTGAGATTGCATGTATATAAATATAGGGATAAGTAATAAGCATAGAGTTAGTCACAATCAAGGCTAGACACATAGGTCTAACTATACAGAAAAAGATATAATTTATAACTATATGCTAGATGAAACATTAACCAAATTAATACCAATTAAATAAACGACAACTATATGCTAGATAAAATATTAACCAAATTAAAACCAATTAAATAAATGACAATTATATGCTACATGAAACACTAACCAAATTAGGGGCGAGGAGTCTAGCTCAATTAGCTAAAGCATCTTGTTGCTGAAAAGAGGTCAGAGATCTAGTCTCCCCCTGTCCCTGTGGTATTTGAGGGCGTGTCGCACTAGCATCACCGATCACGTGAAAAAAGTTTATGAGACACATTGTAATTTATAGGGGAGGCTACATAATTACTGCAATCTAAAAAAAATTAACCAAATTAAAACCAATTAAATAAATGATTGAAAATAAAAATTAATGCCCATCCCTTTTTAAAGACCACAATTAAATTTTTACTCTTATATAATTTGATCTTTACATTTATATCCAATATTATGATTATATAAATATTTTAATAGTAAAATATAATATTTTTAAAAATATATATATCATAGAAGAAAAAAATATTAAATAGTCCACATATACACAAACTTCAAATAAGTAACCAGGGCATGTCTCTTCTATTTAATTCTCTATGGTCTATAGAGACCAAAAATCAATTCATTGTTTGTACAACCAAAAAGTACAAATGGGCAAAGAAAGCATATGAAAATTGATTAACTATTCGTACGGAAGTATTAAGGCTTACAGAGTTAGTCAAAAATCATGTCCTTGTCAATTAGTAAGCATGTGGACAAGAAGACAAGGCAAGGAAAGATTGTTGTGGTTAAGAAATGAGCGTGTTTCTGTGTGGAAGCCCATGAAATGTGGCTGCATAATTAGTGATGTTTGAAAGATATGGTTGCAGACAATGGACGGTTAACTTTTGTTTTCTTTGATAATCTATGAAGAGCCTGCCTATACGTGAAGCTTTTGATGGAGAAAAGACAAGCCTCCATAATACAAATTTTATTTGGAGTAGATTGGTAGAACACGTCTTCAAGATTTTTAATGCACCTTCCTCCCACATTCCTTTGATGTTTCTAACCACAAAAAATGCTGGCTTTTTGTGGTCCTTGAGAGATTTTAGTTGAATGATTGGAGATAGCACACATGCACAGAGTGAATTTCATTATATAAAAATTTGAACTTAGAGACAGTCGATCAAGCAATGCCAATGCTTAGAGAGGAACTTTATGAGTATATTTTTGGAGGAAAGGTGTAACAAGTTTGAATTTTTTTTGAAGATGGCTTCAATTCTTGATCCTCAGGTTAAATTGGATATGAATTGCTCTTGTCATTGACTGTAATTGGTATTAAAGAAAAATGTTGATATTGATGGGTTTCTTATGATTGGTATATTATCATAGGTGATAATGATGGCAATGGAAACCATCATAAAATTAGAGTGGATGAGAAATGTTGGGTTTTAAAATAGTGAAAAAAATTATATTTTTAATTGAAAAATAGATGTGTAAATGAATATTTAGTTATAATTAAGTGAATTTAAATAGAGTATGTAAAAGTAAATTAAGTTAATATTTTTAGATTTTAATATTTTGAAAAAAAGTCACTATCTAAAAGGTGATTTTATTATTATTTTAAGTTAGATTTAAGGTAATAATTAGTTTTTTTTTTAAAAAAGGGTTTTGGTAGTTTTGTAGATGTTTTTTAATATGATATCAAAGTAAGTTAATCTAGTATTAAATATTTTTCTTCTATTTTGATAAAAAAATAAAAATTATCACATTTGTTTTATTTAAGAGATGTGTGGAATGATTTGATGGTGTTGGATTTAATCTATGGAATCTCATAATGGAGATGCTTTTGTTGAACAAAGACATGATCAAATCAATAGAAGGATTTGAGACTCAACTTACTCAAGATGTAGACTTGATAAATAAGTGGGAGGTAAAATAAGGTATAGTCTGTCTCTACATAATTTTTATTTTAAGTAATAATGTGTTTGTGCATGTGAGTGAGTCAAAAAATAAAGAAGGGAACATGAGATCAATTGATCAATTGTATAAATAAAATGACATGAATACAATATTTGTTTCTATAGTAAATTCTATGCAAGTTAGGGATAGAAATCTATGCAAGTTATGTGGAATAATTTTAGAAGAGGTGTTGCTAGATATAGATGATGAAATATACAATTCAATCCTTTGGAATCATATATTTGGATAGGTAAATGCATATTTTGTGAAATAATTAAAAATGAATAGTTTGCAGAGAATTGCATATATATTTATAAATAAAGTTACAAATTTCTAAAAGAATGCAATTTGAGAAAATAATTTAGATTTTCTATCTCAAATAAAGGAGCTTTTAAAAATTGAGTGAATGAAACTAATACATTCAAAGATGTGTAGACCAATATAAAAACATCACATCAAGATGCAATATTTTTGTTATTTTTATTGATGATCTATATAATTACATTAATTTATTTTTTAAAACATAAATCAAATACATTGAAAATAGTTAATATAATCAATTTTTTTTTATGAGAAAAAAGTAGGAAATCCTTTGATATGATTAATATGTGATAATGGGGTTAATATATCTCTGATGCAATTGAAATATTAAATGAAAAGGAAAGAATCAAATTAGAACATATTGCTCCTTATTAACCACCATTGGGAAATGCGTAGGGAAAAAAATCTTCTTGAAAGTCAAGGTGCATTTTGAAGAGTAGTGGATTATCCAACTCTTGTTGGGTTGAAGCAATTTCTATATATTCGTATGTTCATAATAGGTTACCTACAACTGCATTGCATAAATGAACAAAAATAGAAGGCATATATTCAAAACTGGAAAACAGAGTTGCTCGCTTTCTAACAAAAGTACAGATTCTCTCTTACGTACCATTAAAATTGCAATACCCACACAAGTTTTCGACCAGTAATAGACAAAGGAAGCTTCGTGGTATTGATGCGATTACAACTTATATTGCAGGAATCTCCACATGGACGATGAGTACAGAAGAGTACATTATTAAATCTCCGGACTGCCGTATTGAAACAGCTACTGCTTAATGCCACAAATGTTTGTAATGACTCAGCATTGATGATGAGCTTCATTAGGCCTATATTTTATTTATTTATTTTTTTCCCTTTTTGGTTTTTCTATCCTTCATAGACATATTATAACTTTTATTTTATTTGATGAGTAAGTGCATAACATTTATCATATCATTTTATTTGATAAGTCAAGTCTGACACATTGATCGCATCATTTTATATTTGGTATTAGAGTTTAATATTATTATTTACAATTAAAATTATTAGTAATATGTATAAATTAATTAGAAAATAATAGTTATGGAAGATAATTAGTCTTAAATAAAATAAATAAAAATATATTATATAACAAATTTAAATAATTAAAATTAATATCAAATTGAAAATTAAAATAATTATAAAACATATAATATAATTATTTATATTAAGATTTATATCATATTGTATGTTTCTTAAATTTTTACATCTTATATTTCTTGTTATTAGTGTTTAAAAATTTCTTTTTACTAGTTTTAACATGTGAAGAACTATGATATGTATATTCTAAGTCATTA
Source organism: Sequoia sempervirens (assembly GCA_007258455.2). Lineage (NCBI taxonomy): Eukaryota > Viridiplantae > Streptophyta > Pinopsida > Cupressales > Cupressaceae > Sequoia > Sequoia sempervirens. The sequence goes on along the minus strand of VDFB02166810.1, from coordinate 33,119 downwards.
AAAGAATTGTTTATAATGAAGTAGGAGGTGATAATTCTCATATTAGCAAAACAATTCAATTGTTTCCTCTTACTCAAGTAATTTGCGTATCCCATGTATAATGCCACACCTTTATTTTGATATTAAATGAAAGTTTCCAAGGAATCTCCTAAATTCTTAAAGAGACATCAAAATCTTTTATGTATTTGAAAATAAAATAATCATCGATATCTACTCTTAGAAACATGTGTCACTCTCTTGAAATATGAAAATTTATCTCAATTCCTAATTGATGGAGCCTGACAAGAATCTAGACAAAATAATTTTAAATCTATTAAACTAATTATTTTGAAGATAGTATGGAAAGATAATGTCACCATCACATATTTAAAGAAATATATATATGTAATAATACAATTTTATACCTAATAGTTTAAAGAGGGTTTAACCCAAAGAATATATCTATACACAAAAATATTTATAAAGTTGTTGAAATTGAAATTTAATTATACAATAAGCTTAGTAGAATTAATAAATGAAAGTAAATAATAACAAAAAAATTATTAGATAGTATTTTTTCATTCAATTGTGCAAGGTTTTGTATTGAAATTCATATAACACTTAGTGATCTATCATCACTTAATGATGGATCACTCAAATGTGATTCAAATATTGATGTAGAATAAATAAATTAAATTCAAGAACACTCTCTACTAATTATATCATTTATGAAAAGAATATGCTTAATGAAACTAATTATTAAAAAATTTAATAAATTTTTTATAAATAATATAAACTAATATTCAAATTTAAAAAAAAAAAAAAATTGATGTGAAGATAATTTAAAAAAATTAAAAATCATATAATAAAAATAAAAATCATATTATTTAAACTTTATATTAAAAATAATTATAGATAATATGGATTAAGATTAAGAATATAATAATAAAATTGATGTATTTATATCACTTTCATATAAGTTTAAATGAAATTATAATTTGAAGAGAATTATTTAACATTAATAGGAACTAGGATTATTCACTTCTCTAAAATGATTCTTAATGTGATGTTCATTTTCCCTTTAAAAAAATGTTAGAGAAGTAAAAGGATTAGTATAGTTTTTAGATCACTCACACCCATTATCAATAATAAGTATATACATGTTAGAATTTATTAATAATAAATTTATCTAAAATTTAATGTTAGAATTAAAAAAATTAGAATTTAATATAATATAATAATTAAATTATGTAGTATAAATGAATAAGTTTTTTAGATGTATGTTTCAACAAAGTAATATGTCACAAAAGTCATGAGTCAACTTTTAATCATTTCTAATTAGGAGATGAGTTAACTCAATTTAATTAAGATAGGGGAGAAGACCCAGTTACCGCCACCCATTGAATAACCTCCACCTGCATGCTCACTCCACCTCCCCAAAAAAAATCACTTTGATCCATTAAAAAAAAAAATTTATCAAATAAAAAATTGCAACAACACCAATGGTTGCTCATTACACAATGTGTAACTGACCAATCATAATAGACAGCTAAACATGCATTTGCATTTATAAAAAAAGTCAACTTGCACATAAAAAGGCTCATTTACAATTTAATTTAAAACTTTTATTGTTACAAATACCCCCACTTGCAAATGTTTATCCCTCATTACATATTATCTTAACAACTACACATGCACACTTAATGGTGCTTTACATGACATAATCACAATCTCCTATTAACTCTATGGGATTTGAAATGCACACTTTTCCACACACTCCCTGGCACATACATGTATTTACTTCATTTCCTATAGGTACCTGCACAATTAAATACTAGTGTAAGGCTCCCCAAATAAACATCAAATCCAAATATAATGCAGAATTCAGTTATATCATCTTTAAAAACCTACATAATTAGCAGCTAAAAATTCAAATGCTCAAACAAAATCAAATTTGAAACACAACAACCAAATTGCATTCAATTGTCAGATTCAACAGGCATCCTCTGCACATTCCTCCAATATCCCAAGTTTCAGGTTGGTACTTTATACATTCTACTTATAGTTATTTTCATGAACTGTTCATTTAACATTTATATTTATGCAGTGTCTTTTTACTTGCTTTATAAGTAAATGAAAGGTTTTTTTTGGTGACAGGTTTTTCCTTACAAACCCCATTTACAAATTCAATAATCTATGTGTTCATTTTCTATTTTTGGTCATTTCTCGGGGTTTATAATTTATATGTATATATATATGTGCATATATACATGTATATATATCTATGTCTATATATATGCATTTAATATATGTGTATATATGTGTATTATGTATTTAAAAACATATACACAGATATATACAAATACATACATACAGATACATACATATAAATACATATATACATGTATATACATACACAAACACACACATATATACATATATAACTCTATTTTCATTTGACCTCTATTTAAATACGTATCGTTTGGCTATCCAATACAACAGACTAGCATTTGTTTACTGTAAAATGTGTTACTATTTTTCTACTTTCTATTACACATACAGTAGGCCAGCATACATATATTTGTCATTTTATATTTTGTGTCTCTTGTTCATTTAGAAAATCGATATATATGTGTGTATCCTTTGCCTATCCTTTCAAAATGAAAACAATGGTACTGGTTAATCATTTTCTTATGCATCTTATTGAAGTTGTAAATGAATGTGTACAATGTTTTTTATATAACATTGTACACATTCATTTACAAATTTTGTCTCTCTTGTCTCTAGTTCATTTAGCAGATCAATATATATATGTGTGTATCATTTACCTATCCTTTCAAAATGCCAACAATGGTACTGGTTAATCATTTTCTTTTGCATCTTTCAAGACCCATGAAGGGTTTACTCGCTGATTGAAAAATTATTACTGCTTGTTTATGAAATAAATCATTCCTCTTCAATGCCTTTTCGCCATGTGTTGTTTGACTTTGTCGGCTCATGGTGGTTGGTTTTTCCCACGATTTTTTTGGAGTTAAATGAATATTTCTTGCTCTCCATTTATTATATGCCATATGTGTTAAAACCCTTGCTTGCATTTTTCCTAATACATGTGCTTAAGGAATTAATCTCATGAACCCTTGCCTAGTTTATTCAGCATCTATCTAAAAACACACTTTTGTATGCCTGTGAGTAAGGAATTATTGTCATGAAACCCTTGGTTACTTCTTTGTGCATATTTCTGAAAACCCAAGTTTTTAATCGTTCTACCTCTGTTGAAATATATATTATATCATTGTTGAATACAACACAAGTTATTTCATTTACTGTACATATGTGTCTTATATGTTCACCGATACAAATGTGTCTATACATATAATTACATAGATATATGTATATATTTAAAAATTTATGTACATATATATTGACATATATACATACATATATATACATATATATAGATATATATGTATATGTACAGATATATGTATACATGTAACTGCGTAATTATATGTATACACAGATACATGTATACATATATCTATAAAAATACATATACATACATCTATATGTACGTATATATATGTAAACCCAAATAAAATGATGGAATAGAATGGGATACCCAATAAAAAAACATTCGTCATATGTAATAATTGAAACAAACAAAAATGGGCAATAGTTATTGAAATAAATAAAAAGACATACTAGTTAGTGAACAATAAAGAACAATTAATTGAGACTTAAAGAGCCATATGAACAAAAAATCCTTAATTATTTGGTGTGTTGACAAACATATTTACCGAATTTCCCACAATGAACATTGTTGCACCACCTCTCCTTGTTCTCCCATGCCTACAAGAAAATATTTACAACCACGGGTAGTAACAACCGAGGCTAGTAACATACAAGCATCATACGACCTTTGCAATAATGCATGCACAACAACACATAATTAATCAAGTTCAACATATTAAAAGTTCCATATGGAAAACATAAATATATGTAAAAACATATGAATATTAATAGAATTGTATACTAAGATTTATTCAACTTATATTCATTGTTTCTCATCACCCTTGGATATATGAGGAATGTGCAAAGGATGCCAATCAATGCTATGTATTTACATATATCTATTTGAAATTATATAAGTATTATGTATACACAACTAAGTATATGCAAACATATATCTACACATCTATATGCAGCATATCCATAAATTAATCTATTTGAAATTATAATTTTTTCAACACCTACACTTGGAAATCAATCTAATTGTAAATTGTAAATGTAAGTTTACAATGAATAAGAAAAATGAACATTATAAATGAACACAATGTCTACTGGGTCACAACCAAAGTAAAGTCTTGAAAGACTTTACCTGAAATGTCATCTTGCAATTTGACATGCTCTTTACAACCTCCTAGCCATTTGACATGCTTTCCACAACAAACAAATATAATAGAACAAACAAAAATGGACAATAGTTATTGAAAATAAATAAAAAGACATACTAGTTAGTGAACAATAAAGAACAATCCCTGAAACTTAGAGCCATATGAACAAAAAATCCTTAATTATTTGGTGTGTTGACAAACACATTTACTGAATTTCCCACCATGAACATTGCTACACCACCTCTCCTTTTTCTCTAGTTCCTATAAGAAAATATTTACAACCATGAGTAGTAAAAATCGAGGCTAGTAACATACAAACATCATACGACCTTTGCAATAATGCATGCACAACAACACATAATTGTGCATGTGTAGAATGTGTAGAGTGAGTTATTCTAATGTCAGCACAAACCTTAATGAGACAGTTTACATTCAAAGTTTGAAACAAGTAAAACTAATCTATTCGTAATGCAATCAAACCTTTAAAATACGTATCATTGTTCTCTAATTCTAGGGATTTATTAAACCATTTGGCCCTCAAATTTCTATGGGCATAAAGGTTGTTAAAATGACTACCTAGAAAACAAGATTTGATGCTTAGTATGCAAGCTAAGATGATTTCTATGTGAGAATGTGTGGTGGAAGGATTAGAGGTATGCTTCTAAATGAAACAAAATGATGGAAAGGATAATCGATGCAACGATAAATGAAGGATGATGTTGATGATAGATGAGAAAGTGGAGATGAGTGAGATGACATGCAACTATAGTGAGCTATCCATGATTATGCATATGTTCAAATGCAACAAAAGAGCAAACTAACCTAAAATGTAACTATGATGCAATGAGGATGATAAAATGTAACTATGAAGCAGTTAATTAATCTAAGATGAGAATGCAAAATAACATATGATATGAAAGCTAAGTATAAGACTCCATGAAAGCTCCAAGATCCTACGAAAAACCTGCATGGTAACAATGCTCAAAGTGTGGATGAAAAATGGCATTATAACACTATTCCATTTTTTTTTCTCAAAATAGCATTATAACATTACTCAAAAGGTGGATGATAATGAAAAGGATGAGGGGTGTATTTATAGAGTTTCTCATGCATTTTGTGAGGTGACACCTATCAATAGTTCAGATTCAAAGGAGACAAGATAGACGGTGGAGATGAAAGGAATCAGGATGTTGTCCCCTTGACCAAGGACAACATGCCATGTGTGTGAAGAGAATCCCTTGACCAATTGGAATCATGCCAAATGTATGAGATTCCAAGTGTGTGAAACAAAGACCCATGTGCTCCAAATTTGTTGGAAGTGTGGGGGAATAAAGCCATGTGTTTTTTCTTATTGGTGGAAGTGTGTGAGGATAATTCCAATTAACAATTAGGCTTATTTATTTTCATGTGACCTTTATGAGGTGGCACATAAAAGAAAGTTGTAGAAATGTGCTCTAATTATTAATCAAGATTAGGGAAGATTAATCAAATAAACACATTTAGGGTTTTTTTGTTTTTTTAATTTAGAGGAATGTGAATTAGGAGAATTAAAAGGAAAGTGAACAATATAAATAAAGTAAGACCTTATTTATATGTATTTGAATTATTAATCATATAGGTTGTATTTAATTAATTGAATGCGATGACTATTTTCAAGTGTATACATTTTGCCCCTCTTTCAAGTGATGTGTTTACACGTTACTTCAAATAATATGTTGATGTTGATGCCCAGATGATGTGAGATTTTGATACCCCAGATGATGAAATATTTTGATGCCCCAGACAATGCAAGATTTCAATGCCCCAGACGATGCAAGATTTCGATGCCCCAGGCTTTGATTTTCAGTTATTGACAGATATATGCCCCCTCGGGAGATAAATCAATGAATTTTGGAGTTCTTGAATTTTTTTGATGATTTTTGATGATTTGATGATGATATGATGTAGAGAAGATTTATCTTCTGATAAAAAAATACTAATTCCACCAGTTGATTAAATGTTTTCATGGTTTGCCTCCTTGTGTTTGATGTTTGATGATCACGTTCAACTGATTGTTTGATTTGATGATGTTTGATGATGTTGATAGAAAAATTGACCTCATGATAGGTGAGGATCAATGATAGGATGATGATGATTGACCTCATGATAGGCGAGGATCAATGATAGGATTGATGATTGACCTCATGATAGGTGAGGATCAATGATGGATTGATGATTGACCTCATGATAGGCAAGGATCAATGATAGATTGATGATTGAACTCATGATAGGTGAGGATCAATGATAGATTGATGATAGACCTCATGATAGGCAAGGATCAATGATAGATTGATGAACCTCATGATAGGTGAGATTGAATCAATTAATGAACCTCATGATAGGTGAGGCTGAATCAATTGATGAACCTCATGATAGATGAGGTTGAATTGATTGATTGATGAACCTCATGATAGGCGAGGTCGATTGATTGATTGAACCTCATGATAGGCGAGGTTGATTGATTTGATGAACCTCATAATAGGCAAGGTTGAGTTGATTGATGAACCTCATGAGAGGCAAGGTTAAATCGATTGATTGATGAACCTCATGATAGGTGAGGTTGATTGATTGATTGAACCTCATGATAGGCGAGGTTGATTAATTTGATGAACCTCATGATAGGTGAGGTTGATTGATTTGATGAACCTCATGATATGCAAGGTTGAGTTGATTGATAAGATTGTTGATTTGCGATATGTTATGATCATAGGAAGATTTATGCATCTGGTGTAGGCGGATTCAGATTTGATTGGGCGATGTGGTTTGACTTCTCTGATTGATTGATATGCCCCAGTTTAGGATTGATTAATGTATTGAGACTTGATGATGTACCGAGACCTGATGTATACACTGATTCAGTTGAGACATTGATGATGTACCTCTTGATTTTAGACATTATGATATAGTGCCACTTTTGATGTTGATGTATCTCTCCATACTTTGGGATATCCTTGTACACTTTGACATTATATTTTTGATGTTATATGATATGCGGCGATGATTATGATCAATCTATGTGACTATGATGTTCATATGATGATGATCATGATGATTATGATGGATGCATTTGATTTCTATTTTATGATGATGATGATATGATGTGCTATGGATGCAAATGATGATGCAACTGATGTGTTATGATCCTAGGATGCTTTTATGAATGATTCCTATATGATGTATGTGATGGATTTTATGTTTTTGTAAAAATTTCTAGTGCAAATAAATGATGCAATGGATGAGTAAATGATGTATGAAATGATCACATGATGATGCATATTTTTTTTGATGTTTATGTGATGATGATCATCATGATTTATTTGTGATGCATGCAATAATGATATGAATATGATTTATGGATGATGGATTTGATTATGCAAATGATGTATGATGTTCCATGTGATGATTATGTTAAATATGTATGGATGTGATGCATATGATGTGTGATGTTTTGTAATGATGAATGATGATTATGTGATGCAAATGATTATGTTCTAGGGTCCTTAAGCTTAAATGAGTGATTCTATCCAACTTCCAAGAGTTGTGGGAAGGTTGTTGTCAATTGATCATTAATTAAGTTAAGCTTCACAAAACCTGACATATTTCCCAATTCTTTTTGAAATCAGAAGAGACTCACTCATTTAAGCTTAGTGAACCATTTCCCTAATGCCACTATATGAAATGATTTTGATTATGCAAATGAGATGCAATGCAATTATTTTTTGTGTTTTCTGATGTAAATATTATAATGTGATGCATGAATGGATGAGTGATGTTGTAACTATATGAAAATGACAAGTTTTTGTTTAATGCCAAGTGTACTCAATCCATTGATAAGAGAGATAACCTCATTGTAAAATTGTTGTAGCTTTGGAAACCTTATAGATACAAATGCAAGCTAACATGGATGCAGTCTAACTTAACTATGCAAATCTCATATTCAAAAGTTGTCATTTATATTAACCAATTTTTTGTGCTTTTTATCATCATTGGGCCTTTAAAATGTCAAAAGTGAGTACAAGCATTGATGGAATATTTTAGACCAAGATGACCTGAGTACTACTTTCATGATGTTTTTAAAATTGCAAGTTAACACAAGCATCTAAGTATAATTAAACTGAGATGACCTGAGGATTACTTGCGTAAACAAACAAGAGTTAATCCTTTATACAAATTCAAAATGTCATCAGTGATACTTTGTAGCGCATGTCTCACGACAACTTGCATAGTAATAATGATAAGCTCATAGAAAGAAAACAAAGAAAAATCATACTCCTTCATTGCCCCTCTAGTTTGATACATCATCGAGGACTCGAGAGATATGATATCAAAAATCAAAATAGAACAATTTGAACTTTTGTGTTTAACATGATAAACCCTTGATTCAGAAAGATCATCATCCATTTGAAGTTTTTGTTTGTAACTTTGGTCTAACGACTCTCAAAGTTTTATTTTCCCCTAGTGAGTGCAATATTTTTCCCCCAGTCTAGGGTGAGACACGACCATGATGAACAAGAAGACATGCAAGGGTGGATATAACAACAAAGCGAGTTGACATTCACCACACACAACACACAAAATTCACACACTACACAATTGTCCATAATGCATTCTTCTAGTAGGAAGGATATCGGTGCATTGTACACTACACCGAGGGTCCTATCCTTTCCACTAGTTTCCTGCACCATTGGACTTACACCACGTAACAACAACTTCTGGGTAGACAAGTGAGATCAACCCAAAAGGAAAACATAACTACCGAATAGAGCATCTAGGTCAACTCCCTGGCTCTTAGTGCCCAGAGTATAACCTATGCAACTAACAACTTAATGGGTCCACATTCTCCCAGAGCACCCAGTGTTTAAACTTGGGCTCTGATACCATGTATGACACCCTGCCACGCAACCCTAGGGGAAGTTGCAATTTACTACACAAACGAACTAAATTTTTTTTAAGAAGAACAATTAACATGCAAGCTCACTAACCATTTCCAACCAATCCCCTAGGGTTACGAGACTGATTTACTTAAACCGAAAAAAGAAAATGAATTAAAACCAACATTTAACTACTTAACAAATAAGTTCACATACATCCCATACATAAAATTTACATCAAAGAATATGAAATACCACTTGATTCCAATAATATAGTTTACACCATAATTACAACACTCATTCCTCGAATGAGAAAAATCCAATAATCATGATTACATATTACAAATTCCACCTCGATAACAATGAGGGGTAATAAAATACAAGATCAACAGAATGAATAAAGCATGACAAGAAACTGGATCCCACGAGCTCTCCAACTGGAAGTCTCGTCCACACGAACAAGAAGACAGACCAATGGATTAAGGTGCATGTTCCACCCAACCATGTGATACCCAAAGGCTCACCCCCCGTGCTAGGAGATAGTAACAAGGAATTCCTATGCAAGACCATCTACCTCTAAACACAAGCTAATACATAATCAAACTGGAACAAATACAAATACAATATCACTTAACACAATGGTTACAATGCTTCCAGAGAACAAGGATTATTTACGCAGTACAACAAACCGACATCAGGTTGACATAGTGAGAGTGTCACACGACATGTGCTATGAGTTACCCTGGCTCAACTGTCTAAGGCAACCGAACCCACATCTTGGGCTATCCAGGCTCAACTCTACCAGCCGCCGGACCCTCATACCAACTGCACTTCTCGACTCATCTCAAACCTTAAAAGCGAATGAGTTATGAGAGAGGCATTAATTATCTTAATTAGTTTGAGAGTTTTTTCTTTAATTCTTTTTAATTTATCACTTACTTAAAACCCTAAGTGAGTTACCCTGGCACCCCTTTGTGTGTTGGACCCCCACAAAGAGCCACTCTCATATCGACAACATACACGATACTACCCACGATGAGTAACTAGATAAGACGACCTCTCCAAACCAACGAGGAAACAAATAAAGGAAACTCACTCCAAACACAGGAGGAAACAAAAGTACAAAACCCTCTCCAAACACTGGAGGCTACAAAGGTCAAAACCCTCTCCAAACACTGGAGGAAACAAAGGTCAAACCCTCTCCAAGCACTGGAGGCAACAAAACACATACTCCACTCCTAATCCAAAGGAGACACAAAACTCAAAACCCACTCCTAATCCATGGAGTCACAGACCACACAAACCCTCTCCTAATCCCAAGGAGGCACAATTCCCATTTGTGGAAACTGGGTACAACATAATACAACTCTACACATTTCCCAAGGCGATTTGCAAATCGAACCACTACATAAACATCCTAAACTAGAGGACTCCTCTGGAAGACTTACAAGACAATTAACCCCATTTGCCCAACATCAAGAATGAACGAAACATGATATAAAATCATTCTAGGTGAATCAATATCTAATGTTAGGGTTCCCTAAACCCAATCCAAACAATGACGTAGTGTATGAGATTAATTAAATAAATAGCATTATTTCACATGCTCTAAGTAAATCGAACCACCTTAGCAACATTTGAGTATTTAAAATGCTAACCCTTTAATTTCTTTTGTTCAATACTACAAAATGCTTAAATCAATTTTTTTAAAATGAAATTATTTATTAAAAAAATATCATTCTCTTTCAACTATAATCATCACATGAACATTTTAAAATCTCTATTTATATTATTTAATCATTATATAAAAATGCCAAAACAAAATATTATTATTTATTTATTTTATTTTTATTTTTTTAATAAACAACTAATTTTAAAACTAAATCACAAATTATTTAATATAAATATATATATAATATATATATATATATACTTATCTAATTAACAAATCCAAATATATTAAATATTATATATGTTATATAAAATATAATATATAACAATATAATTTAAATTAAATTAAATAAATTTAAAATTTTAAAAATTAAAAAAAAAGACCAAAAGCCAAGGAGGCTTGGCCGCAGCCCTAACTAGGGCACGCGGCTGCCCTGCCTCCCCATGGGCGGCGGGGCCTATGTGCTTCGCACACAGTACCCGCCTCCCACGGGCGGTGGCCTATGTGCACTGCACACAGTCCACCTCCCTGCAAGTGGCGGCGGTGGGGTGGCTCCCCTACCTCCCCACCACAAACCAAAACTAGTAAAAAAATATATTTTATTCACAATATAAAATAAAATAACAAATCCCCCACAAAACTATAGACAGCGAACTTCTCATGGCAAAAAGAACAAGGTTTAATTTACCAGAAAATAAATAAATAAATATAAGCAAGCACAACATTTATACACAAACCCAAAATCTCCATTTTTAATCAAATTGTGCAAATGCACAACAAAATCTTGCAATAAAACAATGCATTCTTCAACACAACAACATGGTTTAAAATTCCAGTTTGAAATGCCAATTCTTTTAGTTTTCATTATGTTTTTCCCATTGCTTGATTCTAGTTTTGGTTTTCATTTCCAATTCTAACCACAGTTTACAAGTTTGAATGCAGTTTTCATGAATTTTCAAACAGCAAGACAAGGATTGAATTCTTTTCAAATGAACAAAGCAAAATAAAGAACCTGATTTTTCCTTCAAGGCTTGAAGATTCCAATGGTGTTTTCAACTCCTCCTTTGAATTCAGCTCAAGCAAGAGTCTCCAATTCCTTTACCAATCCAAGCCAAGCCACAGCCAAGAAATCTCCTCCCCAAATTGAAAGTTAAAAATTATATGAATTTTCATTTTCTAAAATAGAGTTTTTTCCCCAAATTGGTCAAACCCCTAAAATATCGCCACCCACTAAATTTATTGCAAAATTTGGAGGATATTTTCAATTTTTAAACTTAAACCAAATTTCTATTTCTAATTGAAATGTTATGCATTTTCAAAATTCTTTAAAACAAAAGAATACCAACTTTGCAAATAATTTACTTTAACAACAATTTTCAAAAGTGAAATTAAAAATACATTTTTCATGTTATTTATTTATTTTAATTTAATTCTAACTATCCAACATGATTTCTACTTTGATTTTTTTAATTAAATCATAATATCCAATAATTTCCCAAAACAACTATCACATTTAATAAATCACCCTTAATCTAATTAATCTCTAAACTCAATATAATTTTATTAATTAAATCAAATCAATCAATAAAATAAATGATGTTTCAACATTGCAAATAAATACATATAAACATCAATTTAACTACGCAAGCCACTTGATAACCTTTATAATTTGCAACTAGATAAATACATAAGATGCAAAGGACCGAATTAACACAACCAACCCGACAACAACTTGACGACACGCTATGGCTAGGGTGATGACTTGGCATGGAAAACCTAGCTACTATCTCCCAATCAATTTCCGTTGGTCAATGGACATGCTCAAACCTATGAACCAGGTGGAGTCGATGTCATGTACCTATCAACCTGCAACAAAAATTACATTGAACATGCATATATATATAATATGATCAACACACCATGAAGAGGAAATCTCATAATCGTAGGGCACTCACAAGCGAGTGATACAATCCCGTCCCCTTCACCAATACAATATCACTAACTGACGCATCTAACATCAATGATATGATCAACATCATAAAACACCGTTAAATCAAATATCTTCTAAGTTAATCCAAAACACGCCATAAAGATATCATCAGAATGAAATAACATCACATCAAAATATAATGTTTACATCATTTAATAGATAGCGATCAAAAGTGACCAAGTTCCAAAGTCAAAGCATAAATAGAACAACATACAAAGAACATTGCTGATCCAAAGATCCAAAATGGAGGGGTGTTACAATGTTTTTGACTTTTTGACCTGTTTTTGGATTTTGGCATGTTTTGAATGTTTTAGGATTTTTGATATGTTTTGAATGTTTTAGGATTTTTGATATATTTTGAATGTTTTTGGATTTTTGATTTTCTGACCTTGAGAATGTACAAGAATCCAATCCAATGTAAGACATGCCCCCAATGTGATATGATAGGACAAACTAATTTTTAGAATGGGTTGAGTAATGTCAGGGGATACCATAATAAAAAAAACTCAATCAAGCTATGATGCGAACATGGAAGCGTGACAGATGTAGATATGGAAGCATGATGGGGGAATGATGCAAAGCAAGTCGCGTAGCCTTGTTTGAAGGAACAAGATTCCCCACAATAGAGATAATGCAACCATGGATAAATGATAGATAAAAATGAAAGATTCACTGCAAAACATGTCACACAAGCAACATATCTTTTGTCAAAAGATGATAATTGTTGATTGATTAAGATGCCTAGAATGATTGATTCCATAAGGAATGATGATGATAAGTACTTAGGATCACTGATTTCCTCTAAGTATAATAAGATTGATGATTGTTGATAATTGATTGACAAAAGATATGAGGATTGGATAATGTTTTATAGCTAGGCTCAAATATGATTTGCATGATAAGATTCAAGGTTGCAAAGGGACATGATGACATGGATTTTTTTAAGCTAGGAGACATGGAATGGAAGAAATCAAGGAAAATGATAATGACTGGGATGATCAAGATCAACTAGATAATATATAGACACAAGGACCAAGTATTTTTCACCCATTCCTCATCAAGATCAAGGAAGGGAAGAAAGGATGTATTTAGAAAGAATGATGGAATATGGATAAGATGAAAGATATGATATGGAAGACATAGATAAAGTGTATAGGATAAGATATATGATGTTCAAGAAGATCCTTAACTTTGTCAAGATCAAAGGTGGAAAAGTAAGGAATGAGCATAAAAGGGATAATGACCATGAATGATAAGATGGATGAAACTTGTCCCTAAGTGTAGAGTGCAAGAGGAATATGGAGAATAGGATATGGATGATAGGAAGATAGAGGAAGGACTTAACCATCAAGTTTCACAACCAAATATCTCTTGAATACATGCTTCTAATAAACCATGGCAACGGGAAATTGGACTCCTAAATGTTGGTAGATTTAGGGTATGATGGGATAATGGGATAATGGATAGAAGGTTGAAAGGTTTGTTGATGGATACATGGAAAGGATGGAAAGATCAACATTGGCACACCCTGTAAGGGTGATGAAGTGATGGAGGAAAAATGGATTTGGAAGGTGATAGGCTTTTATATGGAAGATTGGAGGAAGCTTTTGGACTAGCAAATATGGGTGTCAATTTAGATTTCATTGCTTCTATGAGACTTTTTGGAATCCACATGATTTTTGACTTTGATATTTGCTTTGTGGGCCATTGTGGCCTTTGAGATTTTTCTCTTTGATTTATAGACCTTTGTGGTCTTGGAAATTTTTCTTTTTGCTTTGATTGGCCTTTGTGGCCTTTTTTATTTTTCCTTTGATTTTGGATCAATTTTTTTTTTTTTGCATGCCTCTTCAAGGAGACATGTTGATCCTTTGATACATGTGAATTTTGATATGGAAGCTTTTGACATTTGGCACCCAAATTGTTTCCAAGAGAAATAGGAGAGATGGATGGAGATGAATGGTATGGAGGTATCATGAATGAGTTGTTGGTGGTAGAATTTTGAAAGGGAATCAAGGATGTGTGCCTTTGATGTTCTTGAGGAATAGGATATGGACCTAGGGTAGAGGGAAGGTTTGATGGATTAGGATGAGGACCTAAGATATATGGAAGGTTTGGTGGACTAGGACACTTAGGTGTATAACCAAGGCCATGGTAATATGGGCTTTCTTGAGCAAAAAGGGGTTCTAGGATACCTTGTTCATGAAAGCCTAATCCTTTTCCTTTGTAGTTCATACTTTCACACATTCATTTACTAATGGGATATGTGTTGTTTGTGAAACAAGATGCGAGTCCATTTTGGGGAGGATTTGATATGGATGAAAGGATAGGTGTTGGACGTAAACCAGAGTGGATGAAGGTGGAGGATCCCAATTTTTAGGTGTGGGGTGCATGAATAGCTTGCATAAGTGTGATAGGATCTTGACATGGGGATGATGGGGTACTTTGATCTTGACTTGGAAGAGGATCATAAGGTGTGGGAGATGGAGTAACTTGCTCTTCATTAGGTACAAAATCATCATGTAGTGGTGTGAAAGGCATATCTTGATCTTGAGAAGGATGAACATCCTCATGGAATGAAGGGATATCCTCTGATGGAAGCATATCTTGATCTTGATGAGAAAGCATATCTTGATTATCGGGTGATAGGACATCATTAGATGGGATGGAATAATTATCATGCTCCTGGGATGCAATGGAATCATGAGATGATATGGATTCATTAGATGGGGTGGAAGAAGTACTTGGAAGGATACTTTTTTCTTGAGATGGAAGAGAATCATCATGGATGAAAAGTGAAAGGAGGGGATCATCATAGAATTCTTGAGAGATTCGGTCTTGGTTAATGATTGGAAGAACTTGTGGAATTTTGGTATCATTGGATGAAGTGGAAAGAATGCTTGGATCATGAGGTGTAGAGGATTCTATAATAGCATTTTTTGGATTGATAGATTTACATGGATCATTGGATGTAGAAAGTATGATAGAAGAAGGTGGTTGGATGGAATCATTAACTTGGGTGAAAGAATCTTGAGATTTATTTTGGCTTATGGGAGATGAAGATAGATCCATGACATGGTAAGATTGTTCAATATCATTCATGTTTGGGGATTGAGATTTGGGCTTCTCATTTGACTTTTTCAAGAATTCAAAGACATTGAACTTGGATGATGTAGTTTTTGGTGAAGAAGGTGTCATGTCTAGATTTTTGTCAAATGGAGAAGGGAAAATGTGTAGCCACAAATATCTTTTTGTGGTTGTTTCCCCTTGCATATCCCATAATTTTTGTTGAATTTTTTCATTTGATGAGCTAAAGCATTCAATTGATCCTCATCTATTTCAGCCATGGTGGTTTGGATTTCATTGTTTTGAGTTTCAATGTGTTGATTTTCAATGTTGGGAGTTTCAATATTGAGATCTTCACTACTTGGAGTTTCAATGTTTTCTATTTCAAGGTTTGGTGTTTCAATATTGAGAGTTTCACTACTTGGGTTTCTAATGTTTTCCATTTCAAGATTGGGTGTTCCAAGTTCCTTGTCCTTAAGTATCCTCTTTTGTGACCTTCTATGGACGAACATACAAGTGTTAGGGTTTAGACTAAGCTTTGATCTAATTTTGAAATAGTGTCAAGGATTACAACTAAGTCAAATAGAATGACAAATTATATCGATAAGACTAAGTTTGACTTGATTGTGTGACATCATTTTGTTGATAGAAGGATGACAAATCCCAAAGATGAAACTAGGTTTTGCATTCAAAGATGTGATAGATAGTGATGATTTAGGCACTTTAGAATGTTTAGATCTAAGTTTAGTTTGGACAATCACACTTGTAGAGGTCACTTTCGACACGTTTAGAATTCTAAGGAAACTAAGGAATAATCTTGGACTTGGAGTTTTGATTCAAGATGTGTAATTAAGGTACTCAAAACATTGGAAAAGTCTTGGATTTTGACAATAGTAAATCATGTATAACTCTAGATTGTTTTTGCAAGCTCTCTTGTAAAAGTTGAAGTTTAACCTTTCTCTAAAGTCGTAGAGCACAGACAAATGTTTTTTATGTTGTTTTGGACTAAGAGCTATTTGATCTTGGGTTTTATAACCTTAATCTTTTGGGAAATCACTGTGTAGAGTCTTGCATGTTCTTACTCTATTTCGACTAAGGAAAGGTTGAATACTGCTGAAAGGACTAATTTTTTGAAGATGGATGAACCTAAGTTACTGTTTTAGGGTCTGCAAGAGGTGCCAAAACAGAGACAAGAGGCACCAAAACTCTAAAAACTACCCAAAATGACTCAAAAACAACTGAATTACCCCCCCAAAGGCTTGTTTTCTTGGATTTCTCAATTGTGAACTTGATTGCCTCAAAGAATGTTGCTCTGAATCAAGGTTTTCACTTTCAAAATGTGATTTTTTTTATGATATTTTGTTTGAGGTTTTGTTTTGAAAACACTTGGATAAAGACACATCAAGAAAAATATACACTCCTAGGGTTGTGTAAGACTGTATTCTTTTAGATTCCACACAGGTTTTACCCCAACCACACTATCTTTAGCGAGTGAATTCAGAAGCTTGGTTGCACGGGCTCCCCCTTACAATGCACTCTTTTCTCAGGCCAACCAAGCTTCCAGTCGCCATGAAACTCCCATGGCGAACCGATCACCTCTACTAAAAACTACGAGAATGTGGATGCCTTAGAAACGACTGTTGCTACACCAAAGAATAGATAAAGGATTTTGGAAAATCTTCAATAAGAGTTTTAATGCAGGAATTCCATTTGTGGGGGATAATCCATGCGGCGAGAGTCCCTTTCAATCCATCTCGTCAAAATTATCCTTGTGATATTTGAACTTTCCTCAAGTATCCACATTTATATCCCGGTTGGAAGTCGCTTGGCTTTAGCATGTTACCGGTTGGGTTGTTCCCTTGGGTGATTACTTTTTCCCACAAGGCAAGCCCTCTAGGATAAACAAAAGCAAGCAAGTATACCCATATTTCGATTGATCTTTATTTTGCATAAATAAAGAGAGAACTCGTGCCATATACTCCACTTACACTTGCACATAAACAAGAATGGGTCTAGCTTTTTGGATCACCCAGTTAAGGGGAAAGCATATGCCTACCATTCATCACATACAAAAGACATGGTGTTCATTAACCTTTAATTAAGCTATGCTCCTAACTTAACCAAAAGAAAACATGATGTTCATTAACCTTTTAATTAAGCTATGTTCCTAGCTTAACCTAAAGGAAACCAAATACACCACTTCCAGCCCCTGCAATATGTTAGTAGTTTGATAAGAATTTCTTTGACAAGCATTTTTGGGAAAGCCTGCAAAGCACAAACACAAAATGTGAGTTTTCTGAATTGGTGAAAAACTACAAGAGGTGCCAAAACAGAGACAAGAAGCACAAAAACAATGTAAGCATGTCAAAACATGAAAATAAAGCCTTGCAAGAGGTTCCACTTGGGACACCAAAGGTGCCACTTCAGAGTTGCATGCCAAAACACTTTTATAGTCAATCTTAAAATGGTCATATCTTGGTCATACGAAGGTCTTTTTTCAGAGATTTGTTTTTTGAAATGGGGTAGAATTTCATAAGATATGAAATGGTGGGTTCCATTTTGGTGCAAGAGGTGACAAAAAAAGGCAAGAGGCGCCAAAACAGAGACAAGAAGCGCCAAAACAAAGATAGACTTGATTTTTTGAAAGTTTCTTGAAAATGGTCGTATCTTGATCATACAGAAGTTTTTTTCAAAGCTTTTTTTTTTTAAATGGGGTAGAATTTCATAAGATATGCAATGATGGGTTCCATTTTGGTGAAAGAGGCACAAAACAGAGGAAAGAGGTGCCAAAAATCTAGAAAAAATCTAGAATGGTCCCGAAATAGGAAAAATGGTCTCGGAACAACTTGCAAGAGGCACCAAAACTCAAGCAAGAGGTGCCAAAATAGGTGCAAGAGGTGACAAAACTCTAAAAGTGGCCCAGAATGGTCCCGAAATAGGTGAAAGCAATCTCGAGAAAACTTGCAAGAGGCGCCAAAACTCTCAGAACAAGCTAGAATGGTCTCAAAATAGTTGAAAATGGTCTCTACACTACTTGCAAGAGGTGCCAAAACATATGCAAGAGGCGCCAAAACTATAAAAATAGCCCAGAAATGCCTCGAAATAGTTCAGAACTGCCTCCAAAGCTATGCAAAACATTCCCAAGTCATAAACCTTGAACCTACAATCATGAAACCATCAAAAAAGTTAGCAATAAGTGAGGCAAAGCCCCCATGGTGGGCACCATTTTGTGCGTGTGTCGAATGTGTAGAGTGAGTTATTCTAATGTCAACACAAACCTTAACGAGATAGTTTACATTCAAAGTTTGAAACAAGTAAAACTAATCTATTTGTAATACAATAAAACCTTTCAAATATGTATCATTGTTCTCTAATTCTAGGGATTTATTAAAATGTTTGGCCCTCAGATTTCTATGGGCACAAAGGTTGTTAAAATGACTACCTAGAAAACAAGATTTGATGCTTAGTACACAAGCTAAGATGATTTCTATGTGCGAATGTGTGGTGGAAGGATTAGTGGTATGCTTCTAAATGAAACGAAACGATGGAAAGGATAATGGATGCAACGATAAACAAAGGATTATGATGATGATAGATAAGCAAGTGGAGATGAGTGAGATGATATGCAACTATAGTGAGCTATCCATGATTATGCATATGCTCAAATGCAACAAAAGAGAAAACTAACCTAAAATGTAACTATGATGCAATGAGGATGATAAAATGTAACTATGAAGCAATTAACTAATCTAAGATCAGAATACAAAATAACATATGATATGAAAGCTAAGTATAAGACTCCGTGAAAGCTCCAAGCTCCTACAAAAAACCTGCATGGTAACTGTAGACATCCAAATTTAATCACTTCCAAATGATTAAATTTACTGCCTTTCCATCTATCGTATTAATATTAATTTATTAAATTAATATTACACCTTTTGTCTCATACCAGTAAAGTATTTAATTTAATAATTAATACTTTGTCTTTTACCTTATTCCTCTCTAAATTAAATAAATACACTAATTTATTTAATTTAGTCATTCTTCCTCTTTTTGATTTAAAACTCAATTTAAAATTCCTCACTTTCTCTCTCCTTGTCACATCCTCCATAACCTCACCCTAATCTGAATTAATTTAATTAATTCAGGGTTGTGATGTGCATCCTCTTAATCAAAGATTAATGTCACATCCTCCTACATTTGCCACTTGCCTCTAATCTTCTGTTAATTAGCCTAATCCAATATTTGCACAACCTTAACCAAAGTCATTAGGTAAATTTAACACTTTTTGTCGATTCTTTATTTTTCCTTTTTTGGGCGTTGACTCTTTTCCCATGAGAATTTTTAATTCTGTTTTATTTATCCCATGTCTCTCTCCTTCCCATGTGAATTTTTAATTCACATTTTATCCTTCCAAGGCTTTTTAGAACCTTGGACTTGTCCTAATCTCACGTGGCGAGTCCCACCTTTGGAGCCCTTTTACCCTCTAAGATCATCCTAGGAATGTGAATTTTTAATTCACATTTATCCCCAACACTCCTTTTCCCATGTAGTTTTGAGGAATTCTAAAAATTCCTCAAATGTCACTCCTACTTGGGACGAAATCACTTTTGTGAGAATCACTCTCTCATCCCCCAAGGTGCATGTCTTTTTCCACCTCATGTACCTTTTTGACAACTCATCTCCACCTCATATCCTCTTGTCCACTTCACCCTCCACATGTCAAGATGTGAGGGCTTGTGGATTCTCAACCCACCATAGCCAGCCCTCATCACCGGCCATTGAATTAATCTTGACCCTTAGATTCTCCCAGAATTCAAAATCCTCTATCATGCCCCTCTTCCAAGGTGTTTGGCTGCCGTCAATTTTGCTTCATAACTTGTTTGTGAATGTGTTTTTAGTAGCATCCACTTGCATTTGCATCCAAGCACATAGTAAAGATCTTCAATAGAGCCATCAAGAGCACACATCCCCTCTTAAGCAAGGGCCAATCAAAGGAGTATCAACAATAAAGGAAGGTAAAACTATTTGTCTTGTGCTATCTACTTTCCTTATTGTTTTGTCACTCTCTTTTGGCTAATCTTGAGGTGCCCTTGGTATTTTTGTTTGCCTCATATTTCTTTCATTTAAAGAGGCTGTCTCCCGAGTTCATTTCCCGGTTAGGACCCTGGCAAGGTTCCCACTACGTTCTTTGGCCGTTGGTTTTGCCGGAACCACGTCCTTGAAGGCTCACGCCCGTTTTTGCGGAAGAGTGACTCATTTTGTTTCGCGGGAACGTTTTTCTGGAAGGCTGACTCATACTACTCGATAGAAGGCTCCCTTTCATGAAGGCGTCACGCCCTACTTTCTTCTTGAAGTCGTGTCGCCCACGGAGTAAATTCAACTTTTTACTAACTTCTTTGTAGAAGTGCGTAATGTACACGGGCTTCAACTTTTATTATTAACACTTTTTCGCGAGGCATTATTAAGCCATGGCTAAAGTGCACTTTTGCTAACTTGCGCTGGGAGGCGGCTCGCCCCATTTTTTTCATGAGGAAAGGTGACTCGTATTTTTGAAGGGCGACTCAGCTACATTTTACCTGCTTGAGGAAGAGTACTCTTGCAGCCAGAAGAGGCGACTCATGCATTTTTCATGAAGCTCATGCTCATGGAAAGAGCGTCGCCCTATTTTCTCTTGGTACGGAAGATAAAATTGGTGTTTGATTTTAGATTTTGTTGTTTTCCTCATTAAGCGTTGTTTTATTTTAAAGGGATACATATGTTTAACGCTGCAACATATTCTTGTAAGTTGATGGAAGCGAGGAATAAAATATCTAATATTTGCTTGTAGGGCTATCCATTCGCTCAATCTTTTTAAAATTATCCTTGCTGTTTGCGTTAATCTAAGAACATAGCTTAATTAGAGGGAGTAATATTCGTTGCTTGCTGTTCTTGTCTTTTTGTGCTACCTAAAGGGTGTACATTTGCGCCGTGTGAGCACGGGGAGTAGTTGGAAGCGATTGGTGCTTCGTCATAATTAGGTTGCCATGAGTTTATACTTCGAGTTATTCCCATGCATCAGGCGGGGAGGGTAATAATACAAGGGGAGAAGCGAGAACATGCCCAATCCAGGTCACTAAATGGTGGTAGGCGTCGAAGCTAGGGTGATACCTAGATAGACATGAAGAGTTGGTCCGAGCCCTTCAATATCTCGCTGGGGTTCCCGACTCACGCTTGTGACGGGCTGGTGTTCACGGTTGTGCCTCACGTACCGAGAGTATATCGAGGAATCCCTAGATACCTTGTGCATCCTAGATTAAGACCACTTTTGCCATACCCTCAACACTAATCATAGGGTTGTATTTGCTTGAGAGTGTTTTCTTGTGAGAAACCAGTGAATTCTTAACAATTTGGCCTTATCATTATCATTTTAAAGTCCTTGCCATAGCCATTTGCATCAAACCAAGCCTCTGTTTTGCTGCAGAAGTGTGGCTACGCCCCTATTTTGCTGCAGAAGGGCAGCTACGCCCCTGTTTTGCTGCAGAAGGGCGGTTACGCCCCTGTTTTGCTGTAGAAGTGCGGCTACGCCCCTGTTTTGCTGCAGAAGTGCAATTACGCCCTCCTGAACACCCAAAATCCCCCCATTTGGATTCATTCAGCCTTTAAACCTTCATTTCACCATTCCCAACCATTACCTCATCATCCCAAATCTTTGTTTTGTCACTTTAAACTTTCAAAAACCTCCATTTACCCCTTTTAAACCTCCATCTCATTATTCCAAACTTTCGTTCAACCATCCTAAATCCCCATACATTCTCCACAATTATCCTTAACCCCCCCATTCATTCTAATTTCTTCCTAATCCACTAATCATTTCTTACCATTTGCATCTCCAAACACCACCTATAGCCAAACCGTCCTAACCTTGTATTACTAAGTGGTTACCCGAATTGACTATAGCACTTGAAATTGATTATTAGTCTTTAACTTCAAACCCAATCAATTCGCTTCCATCTTGAGGTGAATTCGGTGTTGTAAGTTATCATCCTCAGCCCAATCAATCCATTCCTAGCTTAAGGTGGATTCAGTGCCGTAATCATCCTATTAATCAATCAAAGCTCTAGGGTTACTAAGGGTAATCTCACGTGGTCAAGCTTAAGGTCTTTCCCTCACAACTTTCATAATTTAATCCAATCAAATCAAATCAAACCCAATCCAATCCAATCAAATCTGATCAAATCCAATCCAATCCAATCTAATCCAATCCAATCCAATCCAAATCCAATCCAATCAAATCCAATCAAAATCTAATACGATCCAATATATCCCAAAAAAATCTGATCCAAATCTTATCCCATCATAATCAAATCATTTGACAAAGTCTCTAATCCACTCATCCCACATTTGCATGCCCGTTCAAACCCATTCACAAGCAAAAAAAATGGCCGACCGTCAAGCTCAAAATGCCCAATCCAACAACCCTCGGGATCCACGAGCTTCACCGTCGGCACCTCGGCCGGATCTGGCGAGGTACCAACGTCCCCCATGATCCACATAATGGTACGCCATCCCATTCTAACACTGAGAATCAGAATAACTCACCGCATGGAGAGGAGAGTATGGTTAATCAACCTGAACTCACACTTGAGGAACATTTTAGTAACCCCGCCAATGTTCAAATGACTGATCGCTTTCTTGAGAAACATGGAGAAGAAATCTTGGCCCACCTAATTAAGAAAGGAGTTAAACCCCCCTCCAATTTTGACTTCTCCAAATATAGGGGCGCCCCATCTAATGTACTCCAAGAGACCCAAAGTGCACCGAAGGTTCATACTTCTCCAATGTTCCTCCAGTCGAGGGTTGGCATCAACCCGAATTTTGCAATGCCATTCTCTATCAGGTTAATTATCCCCCACACACTTCCACCTTAGCTATAGGTGGACCTTAAGGGCCTGATCCCAATAATCCTTTTGCTTATGGCATGCCGCAAAACATTCCGCAACCTCTGCCATTAACATTAACCGTACCCCCTCCTTTGAACCCACCTACAGTCAATATTGGGGGTACCTCCTTTGCTACATCGCTTCCTCCTCCTAGGACCACCAACACACCACCTCAACAGGTTCCCCAATCTAATATCCCACCTCAAATACCACCACAAAGCACACCCCAGCTGAACATTCTGAGCGGTACCCAACAACCCTCTCTACAAAACGTGCCTACGCTACCTCCGCCGTCTCATCCGCAACAACCTATACCCAATACTTTGACCTCTTCACAAAAACCATCCTACCAATCACAAGGAAATCCATCTCAACCACCTACCCAAACCATATCTCCCTTTCTTGCGTCCCTTTTGCGTCCAAAGGTTCAACCACAACATAGTATCCCGCCTCAGTCCATACAACACTCGGCGCCACAACAACAACCTCCACAACACTACTACTATCACAACCAACAACAACTTCCCCAACAACTACTTTACACGACCTCCCAACCACCACAACAATACCCCCAGTACCAACAAACTAACATGCAACGTCCTATCCAAGTTCCTCAACCACCTACCCCACATGTTTACCAAACAAATTCATATTATGCCCCACAACAACAACCCCCATTTCAACAAAACCCTTCATCCTACTAGCAAGCTATATCATCATCCAATCACCCAAACCTGCATTTCAACAATCTGACACCCTTTCAACGAGATCCCTCATCTTTCTTTCATCAATATCCCCCCAACCCACCACCAGCTAGCTTGGATTTGTTGGAAATCAAAGCCGCACTTAAGGACCTTCAAGCAGGGGCTACAAAACAATCATTCAAATTTGAAGATATATGCCCATATCCGTTTGATCCCTCCATCTCGTTGATCCCATTTCCTAAACATTTTGAGATTCCAAAGTTTGACAAATACAAGGGAGACAAAGACCCCAAGGCTCACTTGTAGGAGTTTTATGCACAGTGTCAAGAAGTCATGTATAGTGATAAGTATCTCTTGCGCTTGTTCCCACAAAGCCTAGCAAGCCATGCCCTAGATTGGTTTATGACTCTCGAAAAAGGGTCTATAAAAACTTTTGCAGACTTATCAGAGTAGTTTGTATCCTATTTCTCTTTCAACTTGCGAAAGGATACGAACACCTTAGATCTCCTGAAAGAGAAACAACGTGATGGAGAGACCTTTACCAGCTACCTCCAACAGTGGCGTGCATTAGCCAGTCGAATGAAAAATCCTTTGAAAGAGAAAGACATGGTCACCCTTTTTGTGGAAAATTCTCATCCTGACATGGCCCACAATTTTAGGCTACACTGTGTCACCACTTTCACCGAGATAGTGGAAAAGGGACCTATCCTTGAACATGCCCTTATTGCCAAAGGACACATTAAAATACACAGTCATGATAAAGAACGGTCATTCAGAGATAAATCATGATTTTGGAACAAAAACAAGAATGCGGTCAATGACGGAGTGACTGACACCAAACATGTCCAAGTGGCTAATGCATCCCAAGGGCAACAACAGTCTGTACCTAACGCCATATCCATACCCCAGGGGACACCTCGTCCCCCTCAATAATCAAACCAAAGAAATCAAGGAAACACCAAACGTCAATACGCTTAATTGGGTGAACCCTTGAGTGTAGTTTTTAACAAATTGTTACAAATCAATTACCCCATCACATATCCTGTCACCAAACCATTCGATGAGTCCAAACCCAAGCCGACATGGTTTAAAGAAAATGAGTATTGTGACTTTCATAAAATCAAGGGACACTCCTTGAATAAGTGTCAGGGTTTGAAAAATTATGTCCAAGATCTCATTGATCGAGGAGATATCAAGGTTGACCCCAGTCAACCTTCGTCGTCCAATGCTCAATTGCAAATCTATCAAAACGCCTTCCCAAACCATAGTCAAGGTCCTAGCACCTCCAATAGTAATCCCCAAAATAACAGCACTAATAATGTGAATTACAAGAATGTGCCCTTCAATTATGAAGGTGTTATTCATTACATTGAGCAGGTGGAACCTCGAATATCCATGATACACGTTAAAGCCAAAGATCCTCAATGTGCTATGACTACACGACGAGCCCGCCTCACCGTCCCTGCAGCCTCTGCACCCATCCAACCCACTCCTGTAAACTCTCAATATAACATTCTTGATCACCTAAGGAAGACCCCCGCTCACATATCCATTTTGGATTTGCTTAAGTCTTCGGTGCATCAAGAGATCATAATAAACTGCAAAGGGGATACCGGGTTTGGGACGTTGGATGGGCGGATGATATGATGGGTGCTGGTTTGGTAGGTTGGGCGACAGACTGGCGTTGAATGGTGCGGTCGTGGATCGTGGATGTTGAACGGACATTAATACGTATGCGTGGCGCTGATATGGCGTTAAAATTAAGCGAATGGCGGACGGGATAGCGTTTGGTGTGGGGTTGGCGGAACGATATAATGATGCGTCGAAAGTGTCATCCCTGATAAAATGTATGCCGAATTAAAATGATGAGTAACCGTTAATAAACGGCATTTGTTAACGAAGGTTGGATGGTATGGGCATCTTTACTCTTAATGTAGCGACCATGCCACCATCGCCACACAAGTATGGTCAACCTTCCCATGCTACCCCAAAAGAAGACAAGACTGTCACCTTCCGTGGCAAAAATATTCCTACCACCACTTTCGTATCTCCAAGCATCAAGACAGACGCGCCAGAAGAAGACATAAGTCAATGGGTTTACCGAGAAGAGCCCCAGCCGGAAACCCCTCTCAAGGAATACTTCCAAGAAAAGTACTCCTGGCCGACAAAGTTTGTGGAAAAGCATAACTATCAAGGCGGAGGCCTAGGAAAGCAAGAACAAGGGCGGTTGCAACCCATTGATATGTCTCCGCTACCCAAAAATATAGGAATTGGGTATGACAGCAAACAGAAAAGCCTCGCAACATCATCTAATACTTCTAATAGTATCACCATGGACGAGGGCTCATTGGCAGACATACCCGAGGAAGAATCCATCATACACACGTACGATGATGTCGATCACACTGACTTATCGTCCATGTTCGAATGCCTATCCGTTTGCACCATTAGCCTATCCCTTCATCACCCTGAACTCATTGATTGGGGCCTACACAACACCACACCTGTCAGTATGTCTACGGACACATATGTCAACCTTATGGGATTGGGGGAGGATGAACACTCCAGTCGCAAAAATAAAAATAAGAAAAATAAAAAGAGGTCATCCAGTGAAAACCTCCCTGAGGCACTTCCTGACCTAGAAAAAGTAAAAATAAAGGACGCATCTGATGGCGAAAACCTCGAAGAGGCGCTGAAAGATGGAGATGTTCATCTTCCCCTCATGGGAACTCAACTATCTGCTAGATCATCTATCCTGATTGAAGAAATGCAAGAAGTCAATTTGGGAACTACTGAAAGTCCGAAGATCACCTATGTAGCCAAGTCACTCTTCGAACAAGAGTATCTGATCTTTGTACAGCTACTCCGAGAAGGCATCATCAACTTTGCCTATAGTCGCGCCGGGCATGCGAACTTAGACCCGACTTTAGTGATTATGCTTAGACATCAACCGGTACATGGAATATTAAAGCAAAAACTCCAAAAGATGCGCACTTAGTCGCATTGTTGATTAAGAAGGAATTGGAGAAGTTATTCTTTGGATCACGAGGTTTTATCGGACCAATTGACTACTCAGGATGGATCTCGTACAGTTCGTTGCCAAACCGCGAACGATGCAGTGCATGTCTGAATTTTTAGGGATCTCAACAAAGCCTGCCCAAAAGATGATTTCCCTCTTCCTAATATTGATATGTTGGTTGACTTAACAGCAGGGCATGAGATGTCCCTCATGGATGGCTTCTCTGGTTATAACCAGATCCGAATTGCACCTAAAGATCAACACAAAACCGCCTTCACAACTCCCTGGGGCACCTTTTGTTACAATGTCATGCCCTTCGGTCTCAAAAATGTGGGGGCAACGTATCAGAGAGCCATGACAATTATCTTCCATGACCTCATCCATATCATCATGGAAGACTATGTTGATGACTTATTAGGGAAATCCAGAACGCAAGCAGAGCATCCCACCATTCTGAAAAAGATATTTGAGCGATTAGAGCACTATAAGTTGCGGTTGAATCCAAAAAAGTGTGTCTTTGGGGTCACGTCAGGGAAATTGTTGGGTTTCATAGTCTCTGGCAAAGGTATTGAAGTTGATCCTGCCAAAGTAAAAGCTATTCTAGACATGCCGCCTCCACACAATCTAAAGCAATTAAGGAGCCTCCAGGGAAAGATGCAGTCTATCCGTCGGTTCATAGCCCAGCTCGCAGATAAATGTCATTCGTTTACCCATCTTCTGAAGAAAGATTCCACCTTCCGATGGACCCCACAGTGTCAAATGGGTTTTAACAAAATCAAGGAATATTTAGCTCATCCACCGATTCTGATGCCGCCTATTCCAGGAAAACCCCTCCTACTTTATATCTCTGCTACCTCAGTCGCACTGGGGGCATTATTAGCACAGCACGATGAGTCACTCAAAGAAAGGGTAGTCTACTACATCAGCAGAACACTAGTCGGCTATGAGTTAAATTACTCTCCTATGGAAAAAGCGTGCCTTGCACTAGTCTTCAGTACACAGAAACTCTGCCATTACATGCTCAGTCACCCAGTCAAATTAATTGCTAAAATTGATCCTTTGAAATATCTATTATCCCAGACCGCTTTTGGTTGGCGCATGGCCAAATGATCATCACTACTAAAAGCCCGAATTTGACATGGCGAGTATGTAGAAGCATAAAACTATTAAAGGGCGGTTGTTGCTTTGATGGTAGTTTGAAGCACCACTAGTAGGTACTACCAATAGACGAATTCGGATGAAGGAATCTACACAATAAACACCAACTTGAACGTTATACTTTGATGGCTCATACACTCACAGTGGATCTGGGGCAAGAATTCTATTAGTCACCCCTCAAGGTGACTACATCCCAAAATCATTCAGGATAGCGTTTCCCTGCACCAACAATATGGCAGAATATGAAGCCCTCCTCACTGGCCTTAGAATTGCAAAACAGTGGCACATTACACATTTGAAAGTCTTTGGGGATTCCTTGTTGGTTATCAGACAAGTTAATGATGAATTCCTCACAAAGGATGACAAACTGCTACCCTATAAATGCATGGTGGACAATTTCAAGAAATATTTCACCTCCATACAATTTGACCAAATCCCTCGGGTGCAGAATAAAGCAGCAGATGCCATGGCCACTATTGGCTCTTTGATTGACATGCCCAAAGATCGAACAGAATGTGAGTTTCTCATCGAACAATTGTTAATCCCTGCATATGATGTTCCTGACACTGACATGGTGTGTGATATTGTAGGTCCTGCCTCCCCGTGGTACCAAGACATATATACTTACCTCCGTGACAATACCATACCCCCAGAACTTACACGCAACCAACGTAAATCCTTTATCCATCGTTCATCCTGATACATCATCGTTGGTGATACGCTTTATCGTCGCGGGTATGATGGAATCCTCCTAAGATGTCTGAATGAGACCGAAGCCCAAACGGTACTAACGGAAGTACATGGTGGTATTTGTGGGGCTCACTCAAATGGTATGGCTCTGGCCAAAAGAATCTTGTGGGCTGGATATTACTGGCCTACATTGGAACATGATGCTTGCGAATTCGTGAAGAAATGCCTTCCGTGTCAACAGCATGTGGATTTGATCCATGCCCCAGCACAAGATCTTCAACCTCTATTAGCATCGTGGCCGTTCTCTCAATGGGGTTTTGACTTGATTGGCAAGATTCACCCACCATCATCCGACGGCCATACATTCATCATCACCGCAACTAAGTGTTTCACCAAATGGGTGGAAGTAATGCCACTCTCACAAATCACCGGTACTCAGGTTTCTAAATTCATCCTCTACCATATTCTCTATAGATATGGTATCCCATCCACCATCATTTCCGACAACGGAAAACCATTCAAGAACCAAGCCATGAAACACCTATGCGATACTTTCCATATTTTGCTTTGTCGTTGAATTATTGTATTATCAGCGGGGTAAATAATTAGAGTGAACGTAACCAAGGCTTACCTCATCGCATTCTGCAAAGATTGGTCAATAACGGGCAGGATTAAACATTCCTCCCCAGCCCTTTGTTTGCATCATCCGTGCCCAATGGAAGCGCCACTCCGCCTCTTTAATTATGTATGGAGCTGGAAGTCATCTTTTGCCAATCGAGATTTGAACCGCTGGAATTTCTTTGAAAATTACTCATCGTGAAGAAGATGCTCGTCATTTCGGCTTGCCGCGGCTAGAGTTCTTGGATGAACCACGAGGAATCTGGGCCTATGATCACCTGGGGTAATATGCGAATTGTCTCAAAGCGTCATTCTGATAAAGGTTTAAAATTTGAGGCAATTCGGGTTGGTGAACGTGCTCAGGAAAATCACCGCCTTTCATTAAGATCATTGACAGAAATTTGAGACAAATTTGGTTAGGGCCATTATATCATAAGCGCGGAAATATGGATCACGGAGCTTCTGGTTGACTACTCTGGAAGGGGGATCCTTAGCGAACCCTGTCTCCATTTGAAAGGTTCTCACGGCTTAAAGTTGGCTTGGTCACTGTCGAAATCAAAAAAATTAAAAAAATCAAAAAAATCAAAAAAAAATCAAAAAAGTGACAAAAAAATCCAAAAATAGTAAAGAGAAATAAATTCGTCCTATGGTGAAAACCACCTCTTGGTGGCGCCTTGGATAAGTATGGATGGTGAAAACCTGGTAACAGGTGTCATCCATAGAGGGCTTAATCATTATCTACATGGCATCCTAGTTACTTTATGTTGTCATCCGCACTTTCATCCCCACCCACATCAGCCTAGGCCACTTGGTATTTGTTGATTGAGCATTAGACGACTCACCTTACCTATCCCTCATCCTGAGCTTTCTTATATCCCACTTTGAGCTTTTGTCTTTCGTCTATCGGCCCATGTCGTCATATAGGATCATCCATCGTGTCGGTCTTCATCTAGATCTCATCCTCTTGTCCCACTTCCATCTTTTTATCGAACTACGTTGCCCCTGCGCTTTCACGTAGGCAAGGTTGGTCATTCGATCCTCCCCCGGGGCATTTCTCGGTCGCGTCTTGTGTCCATCATCGGTCACCATTGTCCTCTTTTTGCTTTATACAGGGTCTTTTTCTATGAACTACGAGGGCTCTACGCTTTCACATAGGCAAGGCTAATCTCTGATCGGCCCCCAAGCCCCTAGGTCTTTAGGTTGTGTCTTGTCTCCTTTCTGGTTGTCATCAAGTTATGCCTTTATCTAGCTGGTTCTTAACAAACAAAACCCACTTGTACCAATGAACCTAATCAATTTCGAATCTCCTATATCATACTGATCTTTTCACTTAGCATCCATCATAGGTCTTAACAGGATACATCCTTCCTAACAGACCTCATCGATTCCATCTATCCCTTGGATCTTATGGCAATGGACATTTGAAATTGATTATGATCTTTTTGATGCTTTTGGTTTTTGTTTAGCATTTGAGCTCCCTATCATCACTTATCAAGACCGCCATGATCCATCATATTATGGCATGTTTTGATTGGTCCACATAGGGGCATATCTTGATCTTTTGTTTGATGATGTCTTCTTGGTTGTCCCACATAGTACCCACCAAGATCCTCACGGTCTTGTGTTATGTTGGGGCATCCTTTTGTGTTTGTGGTTATCCCAGTAGTGGACCCGAACAAGGTCCTCGAGACTTTGGGGTATTGGGATAGCCTTCTTGTCTGGCGTGTTTGTCTCATGCATTAGACACTAATCTACCTCGGTCCTCCATACCTTGGTGAATCGTGTCTTATGCTATAGCAAAAACCAGTGCTCCAAAGATGGAAAAATTGAGTTAGGATTTCATTTTCATAATCATTGCATTAAACACTCACCCTAGGGTTTTGGTTGTGCAAATACTCTCCCCCATCATTTCCCCTTCTTCTCAGGATACTGATACTTTTTGACAGATGCCCAATTACACCCATCACCACGCACCCACCTCCCATTATCATATCAGTTCTTATTGGCACCTATGGTCGTGTGTTACTTCCTCTAGAATTACCAAAGTGTTAGATGCATAATACATCATACATATAATCTATCGTCACCTGCACCACATGATAGGTCCATACGTACACCCCCACCTGCATAACACAGTGTTAGACGCATAATACAACACATACTGCATATATCAGATACAAGATAAAAAAGTCAAATTAGGCATCCATATAAATAAATCATCATAGATCTCATAGCTACACATACCACATCACCATTCACATCCATAAAATCATTCATATTACATAAGTACATCACTCCAATCATCCACATAAACATTTCAATAGATCAATGCATATGCATACATAAAATTATCCATAAATACATACATCTATTCATCCACATGAACATCTCATATCATAAACATAAAACCTAAATAAACCAACACATGAGTACATCCATCCACATAAACATATAATACCATATCCATGTGCATATAATCATCCATCATAAATAGAAACATACTACATGGTGTCAATAAGAACTGTCTCATATCAAAATAATATAACATGTCTCACAAGTCCATCATACAATATATCCACCACATGACAAAGTACAAAATCCAGAGATATAGAACACCTCTGATCTCTGTCAAATACATCCTACGCAGTCCATCATGCATCTGTCAAAAACTCAGTAGCCTATCACCGCCCAAATGAACTCCCCACATCTGATCTCTGTGGAGACTCAGGTCCTGCTCCTCTGCCTGGTGACACACCTGGTGAATCACTGTACCCACGCATCCGTGTCCCCAATGACTGTGATGGCGCTGGCATCTAAGGTGCCTGCCTGGTATAGTGGAATCTCCGCTGAGCCGGATCAGGAACTGCGTCATAATACGCAGCCATCCAAAAACCTGCCTCTCGCATGCTATCCTCTCTCTCTGCAACCTGAACACGAGCAGAGTTCCACTCATGCCGATACCTGTCCCGATCCCTCGTAATCATCCTCCTCTCCTGCTCC
>VDFB02166809.1:0-23843 GCA_007258455.2 Sequoia sempervirens | reverse complement strand
ATAGTTAGCATTTTCCTTTACCATCTGATAGGAAGCATAAATGGTCATACTAGATACTGAATTATCCCAGTTAGAGTGGTATATTTTTTAGCCAATGACCATTGATGCAAATTTCACATTCCACTTCAGCAATGTCTTCAATTGTCATTGCCCTTCTATCAAATTGTACATCTGATGCATTAGTAACCTTCTCATTCTTTACAGATTTCAAGACTAGCAGTCCACCAAAGGATTTTAGACCTATGACTACACTTATAGCCTCTTTTGTAATCTTGAAAGGTATATTCAACCACATGAACTCGGCATGAACTCTGCTCAAAATATATCGCACCCATTCACTTTCCTCAAATATGGGAAATTTCACAAACTGTGTAAACTTCTTCACTTCTAGGGTTTTGTATTCTTTCTTAATAGTGAAGTCCTCTCCAATTATATGGTTGGAATACAAATTCATCATTTGTGATCTTCCTAATTATTCAATATTGGCATGTATATAAGCCCTAATATCTTCAATGTGCAAGACTTCGTACGGTACAGACGAAAACACACCTAGGGGCTCAGTCTCAATAGAAATACAAGGATGCCACTTGAACTTTGGATGGGATCTATCTTTGACTTCAACTACCAATGGAGTGGCCATCTTTACAAATTCACAAATTTGCAGGTTTTTCAATAAGTACCTTTTCGTCAGATCAGAGTTTGATTGCTAAATCTTCCTTCACACTTGAATCTTGCCACAACTCATCAAATTTCACTCCAAGGCTCTCCAAACTTCTTTCCTCCAAAATGAAAAGTGACAAATGAAGGATAAAAATGACTTTTTATCATTTTCTCAACTAACCCTTTTTGTCACAATAAATGTTTTTACCCTAATTCATCCGATTACCCTGTTCCCATGCACTGAGATAGATAATTCTTCTACAAATCTCCAATACTGTAAAATGCTATCTCTAATTGGTTGAACAACATCTGAAAATAATCTATGCACTTACTGGACTTATCCATATTCTAGTGTCAGTTACGGGTAGGGGGTTAAGATATTTTCTTGTCAGTTCCCCCTAGGCCAAAGGCCTAAAACTAATTCCCAGAGGAATTACCAGAGGTAATTTCTGGTGCAGGAACAATTTCCTTCAACAGAGGGATTATTCTTCACCCATTTATTTTTCATTTTCCTCTTGATTACATCTGTAGTGACTTTATCTTTTCCCTTAACATCTTGTTGCATGTTTTGTTTTACCAAACCTCTTATGTTCCAACATAATCTAGTAGTGTGGCCAAATTTTTTGTAGTTGAAACACATAACATTTCTCTATCCAAACCTATAGTTCCACTAATTTTTCCTTGATCTACATCGGTTAGCAATATGCCCAAGTCTATTGCATGCATAGCATCTGACATTTTATGAAATTTTTTCATCAAAATTTTGCATTCTCTTGACTTATGACCAAATTTATTGTAATTAAAGCATTGTCTTGAGAATGATGGTCCACTTGTGTTCATCCTACTTCTACACTGAGAAGCCATATGACCAAATTTATTACAAGAAAATTTCTAACCAATGAATCTCTGAGCATTTGGTTGTCTTACCAGATTCCTTCTAACTCCATTCATCTAATTTCCTTGTCTAACTTTCCCTTGTCCAGATCCAAAAATTTCTCCTTCTTCATAGCCAAGAACTCACTTGTCATCATTAGTCCTCTGTCCTTTAATCAGTTCATCAACCTTGGCTGAACTTGCTTTGAATTTCTCCTTGTACTCATTTGTAGCAGTAAGTTCATTTATGAGATCATCAAGCTATTTTTCAAGCACTTCCTCATTGTTTCTAGATTGTTCCAGGTCATTGTCCAATCATCTGCATTGTTTAGATTTTTATTTCAGGGATTTTGCAAGATTTTCTTCATTCTTCTTTCTATCTTCAATTTCCTTGGTCATTTTCATCATGATAGATTCCATCTCACGCTTCAGGGCAACATTTTCTCTAGAAAAAAATTCACATTCTTCTATTTTCTCCTTCAAGGCATGAATGAGTTTTTCACCTTCCATGCTTCTATTCTTCTTCTTAAGTTGATCACATAATTCCTTTCTTTTCTCCCTTGATTCATTTATTTTGTCTTTCAATGACTAAATGAATTTCTCTGCACTCTCAAGATTTTATTGCAATTCTTGGTTTTCAAATTTTGACTGGTCAAGATCATCTAGGGCCACCAAAAGTTGTTCTTGAAGACTGCTTGTATCCATTGAAAACACTTTCCAAGATCTCCCCAAGATATTAGAATTCTTTCAAGGAACTAGCTCTGATACCAATTGATGGAAAAAATCAACACTAAGAGGGGGGGTGAATCAGTGTTTTGGAAAAATTAAGTTTATTATTTTGATCTTTAACCCACTTAAAACATTCAACCAAAAGAAATATGCATGAACAAAAAGCTAACAACCAAAACACCATAACACAAGGATTTTTATGTGGAACACCTGTTAAGGAAAAACCACAGTGGATGGCCAATCCACAATATGATTTGAGTATACCCAAAAGAAAGATTACAAAATCGGAATGCACTTGCATTCAGGCACACTACCTAGAGCTCACTGTTCAGAATAGGAAGGAGCACTGCCTTACAAAAATTTGGATTAGATCCAAGAGAATGAATTGAAGGAATAGCATCTACAAATGCTTGATTATAGTTCTGACTAGGCTCAGTAGTCGATCTTTTGTCCTTCTGACTAATTCTGCACTTCTGCTATGCTCTGCTTTGACTCGCTTCTCAAAATATTTAATTCACAAGTGGAACTGTGCATAATTGCTCAATCACCCTTCTAATATCTGCAACAGACAACAATACACTTACTCATACACAATATGATATAATTGATCATTTATATATATCCATGACTTAAGAATTTAATCTCAACGAGTCGGCTTCAATAAAACTTTAGAATATTAACAACTATCAGCTCAAATCAAGAATAATATTCAATACACACCCACAACAGTCAATCACAACTTAGTTCAGACCCAAACCAAAATGCTCGAACACAAAAACATTCATATAAACATTCCTCGAATATCCATAACACTTAAAATCATCCTGGTCGACCACAAAACACTGATGAACAAAAAGATATCCAACTGGATCTCCAAACTTGTGTACAGCTTAATATGAGGCATTGAGATTTTTGGAAAATAAAATATATACGTTGATTGACCTCCCATAAGATCCACAACTCAAAATAACAACAAAAAATCTGCATGAGAATTGAAGAACACAAAATTACTAGATGCACTCTTCTTCCTTACTATCCTCAATCTGTTTACTAGTAGGAGCAAATGATGACATACAAATCCAATCATCAACTAGGGTTTCCATGAATGACAACACCATAATTTTTTTGCATTGTCTCTTGCCAATAGAGATAGGACCAATGGAACCACCACCATGACTTCTAGACCTACTAGCCCCCATTCCAACAAAGGCCCCACCACCTGAGCTAACATTGACCACTAGATTACCATTGAGAGAATTAAGAGTAGTGGAGCTAAATACCAAAGGTACCTTATTTACTTTGATGCCAAGAGGTGCTTCAAGAGTTATGGTAGAGGGGCCCATTTCAACCATGTTTATCGAAACCCTAGGCATTGAGACTTCTATCTATCTCTTAGTGGTCTCGGACCTAGGTTCTCAAACAAAAATCAACCTAGGGTTGTACTATGGGACATGAGTTTCCATTATGTCGGTAAGGCCTTAGAGAAATTATAGACCTACTTAGTCCTTATCAAACATATTTCTTATCTCATTAACCACCCTAGTAGGCCTAGTCATGATCTTTTCTTTCCCTGAATAGTTATCAAATTCTAAAAGC
Source organism: Sequoia sempervirens (assembly GCA_007258455.2). Taxonomy (NCBI): domain Eukaryota; kingdom Viridiplantae; phylum Streptophyta; class Pinopsida; order Cupressales; family Cupressaceae; genus Sequoia; species Sequoia sempervirens. Next base: position 19,985 of record VDFB02166809.1, on the reverse strand, counting down.
CCTTGATCTAGGGAAAGGAGTTGCTCTATAGGAATCACAAGAGCTTCATATTCCTCCCTATATGAGGTCATAGGAGAAATGAGATGGGTAGGGATGGGTGGTTTCTTTGAAGAAATTTATGTCCATTCTTGAAACCATCTCATCAAAAGTGGGAGCCATGGTGACCTTCGTAAAATCCATCTCTAAATGTTACACTCTCCTAAAAATGTGCCTAAAGTTCATAGACTAGGTTGTAAAGATCATAAAGCTTTACAACCCAAAATTTTGTAAAACACCTCAAAAGTGAGAGAATAAGTCTCAAAACAAAGAAATGTATTTAAGAGGTTCACATTGGGTTCACAAAAATCTAGAGAAGGGAGACCCATCACCTCAGAACTCTAGGTCACTAGATAGTCCTAAGCAATAGGTTGACCTAAACTACCTTGAGCCTGCTTACAGAATTGAAAGGGGTAAGGTACTGAGGATGAAAAGGAAGGATAGATGGCCTATCACTTTCCTTGTACTAAATATGAATGCTTACAGGGTTAGCAAAGCTAACTTCCAAGGTTTGGCCTACATCCTAGACAACTCACTACCTTAGGATGACAACATGAATCTCGAACTCCAACATGGAACATGAGTGTCTTAGGGACATATTGGAATCCATATAGACAAAAGGTCTAAGGATAAAACTAAATCATGATAAAACTTACTATCAAAATGATAGATGCTTTATGCTAGGATAGAATACTAGAAAACATAAAATTGAAAGTGTAACAAAATTAATGCTATAATAGATAAAGATAAGGTGATGAATTAAATGTTGCCACTTGCGATTTGAATATTTAAGTAGATCCAATCACACGTACCTACACATGGAAATGAAAAATAGTGGAGTTGTGCCTAGAGAATTGCCTCAGTTAGTCCCCCACTTTGGTGTTTCCACCTCCATGAATAGACAAATAGCCATAGGGTATATAAAATGAAGATATAGAAAGAAAATGGTGGTACTAAGAGAAAGCACTTGTTAGGTCTCAAAAATGCTAGTTTGAAACCACAAGAGGTTTCCAAGATCTTGATACATTTTTGGCTAACATACAAGGCCAGATGATGAATCTGAACCTTCTACTCTTTAGGCTCTACTAGACCCAGGTGGGTATACCTATGTGAATGAAGCAGACTTGAACTGTGTCCTTCTTCCTTAAGAAATCTATCCACAATGGCAGTTGGAAGTGGAGAGATGAAATCCTAATTGGTATAAGTTGTATAAACAATATCGAGGTAAATATGTTCAGTTAACAGATGTAATGTTTGTATTTGGTAAGATGAAACTAAATAAATAAAATGGGTGAGACCAGTGCCTTTTTGGGTATATGGAGTTAAATGAAAACCTAAGATGAGTGGCTTATACATCGCAAAAATTCTAATTGTTTGGCATACTAGTATTAGTTTATAACTTGTATAAACATGCAAAAATGTAATTACCAGATTCTTCTTAATGATCCAAATGACACTTCCAAATTACTGTGAATGACTAAAAGGATTTAATCTTTGCTTGAAAGAACCAATTAATCATACCACACAAATACAACAAATGTGCATCGATAAATTGAATATATACTTGATATATCAATTTAAATAATAGAGAAATATCAACCTTGGAGACAACTTGATAATATCTTCAATTAATTCAATAGACAATTGATACCAACATAGCACCACCAAATCAAAGATTTTTCATTAACTTCAAAATTTAAACATGCATCCTGGTCTTTTGTGATGAAAACATTGTAGCTATCCCTATTCACCTATTTCCTTATATCTAATATAATAATCTCCCTTTGGTCTTGGTATCTCATATTTATATGAGAGGCAACAAGATTTAGACCAAAGGTTATGTCTTTTGGTAACAAAACTTAATTATGAAATATAACTGAAATAACTAAACAACAAACATGTGCTCCAATCTGTTAGTCTTCGAGTAAAAAGCCCATGGTCATCTAAGACCTATGCAAAGCTTTTTAATTTATGATTAATCTTCCTTCGTGATGTTGATGATCAGTCCTCATTTAAGCCAAGATAATTTTCCTACCATTTGCTTAGTGTCAAATCATTTGGCCATTTGAACTCTTGTGCAGCAATGAAATTCATGAGATGAATCTTCCATCTATTATCAAGCAAATTCCTGACATCTACCACAAATTTCATGTATCAACTGTCTAATATTACAATCCCATCGAGCAAAGCATTAAACCTGTCAAGGCTGATATCCCCATCATTCTATATGTGTGTCAAGCACTGAGAGACCATATGATAAAATTCACCTTTCCACTTATCCACACCTTTTAGTTGATTATCATCTTTAATGATTGAAGGGATGAAGATGTGTTTTATAGAATCAAATGCATTCCTTCTATTCTCCACCTTCTTCTTCATATCTATCAAATACTTGTGCTCCTTAATTACCCCCTTCACCTTTTCCTGAGTAGGTTTAAGTATTGGAGGGGCATCATGATCTCTTTGTGTTGCCTTGCATAGAGTAGTTGAAATGTGATAAGTAGGCTGCCACCTCTTTTGGAGTTTTTCTAAGATAGGGGAATTAGCATTTATCTGTTCCAAAGCTTTAACCAGATTGCTAAATATTTCATGTACTCCATCTAATTTTTCTTTCAATATTTCAATTCTATGCTCCAATATTTTCCTTAGGGTATACAAGATGTGACACTTGACATCCTCCATATTGTGCTTCTTTAGCTGATCAATTTCATTTTTCATCTGTTGAATTTGTGGGTCTTATGCCTGGATGGGTGGGTGATAAACAATTATCTCACCCACCTCACTGTTGTAGCCTATTGCAATTGTTCTCTCAACTTGACATTTTCAATAAACAATTTATTTACTTCATCATTTGACAATTTCAGTCTTTTTTCATATTCAGTTATTTAGTTCTCCATGTTCTCCATGACATCTTTGGTGAACATTGTTGAATGCATAGTTATGGTAGTAGCCTCTATTGGAGTTGTATTTTTTATTGTCCTCACCATGGCTGACCCCCTCATTTCTTGCACCACATCTAAGAATCTGGGCTTCCTTGTGGTTTTTTTCTTTTTCCATAGGGAAAGAGTCTGAGTGGTAGGGTTATACCCTATTCCTGATACACCTTCCTCTGAGTCAAATTCTATAACCAACATTGGGTCATCTTGTGATCTGATTTGGTCCAAAAGAAACACATTGGACAACTCCATTCCTACTATGATCAACATATCACTTTTCAAAACTAGTTCTCTTGCTTCCTAAGGAGTAACATTAATATTATCAATGTTTAATACTGCTAATGTTTGGGCCTGAATCATAATCTATTTTGAATCATCAGCTCCTATGAGATTGATCTTTAACCTTTCATCAAACTGCTTCATTTTCATCTTGATCCAAAAATCTTTGAATTCACTATTATGAATGAATTTTTCATCCTCCATAAACCTTAGAGAGGAAACCACTCTCTCATCATCCTGAATCTCATCTGTAGCTTCTTTTGATATCCTAATTTTAGGATCATGGGATTCTTGAATTTTCTAATGCTCTATTACCTCTTTCATCTCATTCAAAGTCAATATTGCTTCCTGTTCCTCATCACTTGAGCCATAATCAACTAATGACTCAATTTTTTTGTTTCTTGGCTGGGGGTTCATGTGTGGGAGATGGCAGAGAAGGAAGTGTAGGTGATGGGTGTGGTTTACGAGATGTGGATGCTTCTTGTGATAGTTGTTGGGGTGCAAGAGGTGGAACCAATCCTTCATCTTGGGCCATCTTATAAAATTCATCAAATTTTCCAAGGACCAATTGCATCCTTTTTAGAAGATTAGGTTCATTAGCAAAAAACCCTTTGAAATTATTATTCTTCTCCTTCTTTTTCTCTTCCCATCTCTTCATTATTATCCATCTCCTTCTTGTGTGAAACACATCAAAAAAATATACTAAATTTCTTATCACGTCTTCTTCAAGGTCAAAATCATGAGATATGGCCCTCTTTATAAGCAAAGTCCTTCTGATCATATTAATGTAACTATCTGGGTCACATACTCTTTCTTTTCTGGACTTAAGGGGATAATAGAGCCTCACAAATCTCTATAACTCCTCCAGCATGTCTCATCCAATAGACAACTCCTCAAACACTTCCAAATCAGGCAAGAATGTTCCTTTTCTCTAATTCCTCATTAGATCATGCTCCATCCAGAGCATCTGCCACATGAACTCCAAAAAAATATTCTAGCAGGCATAAATTTTGGCAAAATATGTTGTGCCTGGTCACAACTATACACCCTGATGATAGTATGTTATGGCATTAGAAACAATCAACATAGTTATGTGTAAAGCCCTAATCTGGCTTGTATTGCATTTGCCTCATTACATCCATCAAAGACTGTGGCAACCTTGGTATTGAAAAACCAAGGGAAACAGTTATTCTAACAACAAAATCATCTCTAAACACAATAAAATCACATTCATTACATCTACTATTTGATATGTAGCACCAATTATGTACATGGAGTCTAACTCCATTCTCTTGTGTGCACAATTTCATCCTTTTAGTCCATTTTGTTTCATTTTGATAACAAATCAAATGACATAGCAAAGAATACTTTCTAAAAGACATGGGAGCCTTATCCTCCTTGACCTGTAACAAGCCCTCATGGATCCGTTCCTGAATAACATAAGAAAAATAAAATTCAACATTTGACTCTAGATGCTAAATGATCATAGCCATCCTCATCAATCCTACTGACATGTTATCCTCTACATTTATTCCAAGAACTTGACACAATGCATGATATGTATTCTTCAAGTACACCTGAAAATTAAACACTAGAAAAGATTCTACCTTTGAGAAAGGGATGGGAAGTATCTTGTTGTTATCACCCATTTTCATGTGCAAGGGGAGCTCATCACTCCTATAAGTTCTTGTTAACCTTTTGTACGCTTGCTCCAATTTCCCCAAAATTCACTTTTGTAATAGCTTGTTTGTTTAGGTTGAAACACTTAACAATGGCTTCCCTTGAAACATCCACTAAACACCTACCATCTGGGAGCCTGATAATATTTGTTGGGAAATGGTATCTATTGGCCAGGGCTTTAATTAGCTCGATATCAATGAAAACATTTGTTACTATCAATTTGGCCAAGTCTAGAGTACATGAGTTTGATGTCGGGACCTTTTCATTTCTGTTCATATAGAAATACCAGTATAAATTCCACCCAGACTGAGGAATAATAGGGTCCCTACACCCCTGAGTTGAATCTCTAAAGACCTTCTTTGGCCCCTTATCTATTGACCTGGGTAGTAAATTAAGCAATGGAGACTATAAAGATGGTTTACTAGCTTTAGGTTCATCTTTTTTACCTTGTATTTCTGATTTCTTTGGCACCATTGCTATAAAAATTAAAGAGTGATGAACAAAGCTTACCCAAAATATAGTTCTCTTCTAGAGAATCCCCTTACTTCTGCACCTTGAGCTCATTTTCACTTAGCCTCTATTGCTATGAATGAGAAATCTCAATCTACTTTGTTTATTTCCACACCAAGCTACATTAATTCTCGAATCATAAATTCTCATCATTCAATCTTTCGCATTGAGCTCAATTTCATATTTCAAAGTTGATTGATGTGACTGGCATGCTTTAAATGCTTCAAAGACTGCTTACTACATTACCTTTCATCACTTTCCACCCCCATGTGGTACCACGATACCTATTGTTATTTTTCTCTAGTATACCGTGTAGACACCTAAAAATGGTCTGGAGAATCTAATTAATTATCTGATTTTGAGCAGATTAAATTCGATATTTTAGAATTCAGGCTGGTAAAATATTGTTTCATATTGCTTGGATTCACAATTAGTTCTTCTATTTTATCTCTTCTTCCTGTGAATTTAAATAAACCAAATTAAATGCTTTATTTTATTTATTTAATTATCTATTATTTCTTCATATTTTTGTCCGTAGACATCTTTGCGTTAAATGAATTTGTGTTATTTAATTATCTTATGTATTTTCCTCTTAATTAAAATAGAAGATATCCTGTCTTTTGTTTTAATTATCTATATCTCCATTTTGAAGTTTTGTCAACCCAACTTCTATAGTTTGTTTTATTAAATTATTTATCTCTCTTACTGAATTTGAATAAATATTCAGAATAAATTGCATAAATCAAATCCCTCTATTCACTCTGCCTTACAAATACAGAAATTGGATTTTCAAATCCTAATTAATCTCAATGGCATTTCCTTGGGAAAGCCTCAGGGAAAAGCCTTGGGGACAAACCTTCAGGTAATCCTCTCAATCTTCTGCCTCAAATCTTTCCTCTCATCTTGCCTAGTGTTTTCATGGGGAGGAATAATCCTCCATGATCAGCTCCACCTTCTCATCTCATACCATTCAAAATCTCAAGATTTAATCTCAGCCTCTGTTGTGTTACCCCTGTGCAAAACTGTTGCTGAAAATATATATATATAGCCTTCTGAAGCATCAAAATAATCTAAGAATTATCAACTTTTATGAAAACTTACTCTACAGGAATTAGTACTCAAGCAACCAAGCAATCATAAGCATTATCATTAGCATTTTAGTATCATCATAGCATCATGTCATTATTAGATTTCATATCACGACAACATCATTAGCTTTTATTGTAGCTTCCATTTAGCAAGTTTCATGTCAGGATAGTTTACAGTAGCTCCATATCATTTAGAAATCATTCTTAATCATCACATCATTTCATTTAGCATTGATTTTTGTTCTCTAGATAGGCATTTTAAACAGTTATGGTGCTTACAAATGAAACCATGATGGAAATGGAGTAGGGGGCGTGAGACACTAAGACAGGTTGGAACTTTAGGTGGTTTGAATTCATAATCTTGATACAATGTTTCATTAAGAGGTGTGTTAATTGTGTTAGTTTACACTGCACCCGTTTAACTTGGGATGGCACCTATATGTTTTTAATATAGTTTCTAGGAATTTTTAATTACAAAAAGATCTAGCATAATCCCATTTCGCAGTGGTCTGGGAATTATAGTGCTTAAGGAAAGTATAGCACTTTGGAAGGACTATTCTACAACGCTGCAAGAATGCTTCAGCTTCACCAAGAGCTGATTTTAGCCATATCCTACAATTACCACATAGAGTAATATTTAAACTTGGTACGGAACAGAAACTTTCTCGAATACATAGCACTTTTATTATTCCTATGAAAAGCTTTTGTCTGTTTCTGCTCGCTTTGAGCCTTGTCATAGCATACCATGCAGTTTATTTCGATCCCGTTGTTGTGGGATTTCATTTTCTTTGGTTGGATTCAAAAGAATCAACCTAGGATAGACACTTATTCAGTTGGTTTTAAAATGAATCAATCCTAGGATAGTCACATTTTCCTTTGGATTAAAAATTTACCAATTTAGGGTAGTCACAAGATTTTTCAATTTGGGATTTAAAAAATGAACACCATGTCTTTTTGTGAAGTAACATCTTCACTGTGAAGCAACATCTTCACATAGATTAGAAAATTTTGCGTTTGGGCTCTAAAATTTGAACAAGTGGTTTTTGTGTTTGAATGGTTGATAGGCATATGCTCTCCCCTTAACTCGGTGATCCAAAAAGCCAGACTCATCCTTTTTATGCATTCTTCAAGTTTTATTACAAACCATTTAGAGGCACAGTAGTGCTCCTGACCTGTGATGGGTTCAAACCAAAGCCAGGTTTTTCCACCCCACTATAAAATTTAAAGCAAATATGGGGAAACCCACTTTTGTCAGAAGTGTGCAAGATAACCATCCCTAAAACCTTTTTTCTAAAGGTTGGGAGGTCTCCTGAGGGAGTCTATTATTTCAGCTCTGAATGGAAACCCTTTCTAAGAACCTAGTGTAGTATCCAGCCGAGTCAGTAACCAGACATTGTAATACTTGCAGTGCAAGGGGAGGGAAGAATCTACCCCCAAGACACTCACCATATAATTTCAAAGGACTGTTTGCTTAGGGGATCGAGAAATCTAACCTTGAGTATGTACCTGGAAAAGAAAAAAACACGGGCGCCCTCTAAGGGGTGACACGATTGTGTGAGTCAAAACAATTTTAGGATGTGGGCTATTGAGTATAACGATGACCTTTTGACTATTAATAGTGAGTCTGTCTAAAGTACTTTATTGTTATCAAACCAGTGAAAATAGGACCATGTGTGGTTATTTTGAACGTACACTATCTGTAAAGATTACAAACTATTAAAAACAATTGTCTTCATTTGAGTGCTGTGCATTCCAAAAATCACTAAAATTTAGATAAAAGATCATCCTGAAAAATACAAAATCAAAATTGAGAATACATGATTAGAGACTGGAAAACCACTAAGTTTGTCAAAAAATCTCTTGCCAATAGAATTAGAAAACCCAAAACAACACTTAGTTACAAACATATTTTACAAAGATGACATTTCTTATATCAGAATAGAAAGACTTTGCTTCATCATAAAACATTCCTCCATAGGTTTCATGATTTCGATAGGGGTTACACTAATGATTATGCTGTAGAACCTTTGACTTGACAAGCCTATATTCAATGAAGTGCTCTTTCATAGGAATCTAACCATAGTCAACATATTCATCAATCCTTCATTCCACAACCTACCATAGAATACTCCACCAGACTTGATCAGTTCTTACGATAGAAAAAACTTTGGAAAATTTAGGTTGACATCCAAAATCAAAGAGTTACCACCTTATGACCATTTGGAGACCTACAACTCCCATTCAACAACTAGGGCTAACCACACCAATATTTTAGCATGGTAACATACACATTGAAGGCACTCAAACTAACATCATCAGTAGTTTGAGGACATTTATTTTTGAAAAGAACAAAACACCCCATCAATTCCTTACATCATCCATAATCTTGGACAAAGAAGAAGAGAAAGAAGACATAGTAGCTGAGAGACCCATATTGCCACTCCCTGCTTGGCATTAAACATAAACTATAGAACTTCTGAGACAAACTATAGTGCATCTGACCTATGTTTTAGCACTTCCAAAGAAAATTATATTGCTTCAACCCTCTGTTTTAGCGCTTCTGAAAAATCTCATAGTGCTTCTGTCACAACAAACCAAACTGTTAAGAAATTCTAGTGTCCAACATTCTAGCACTTCTGATCTATATTTTAGCGCTTTTGAACTTTGTTTTAGCACGTCTTCTCTTTGTTTTAGGGCATTTGCTCTCTATTTTAGTACTTCTCAGCTCTGTTTTAGTGCTTCTAAAGTTCTATTCTAGTGCTTACACACTATTTTATAGCACATTTACCATAAATTATAGCACTTCTGCATTCTGTTTTAGCACTTCTTCCCTCTATATTAGCGCATCCACAGAAACAAAAAATAGAGAATCTTCCAAAAAAAATGTCAGACAGATTGACATTAGAAACATAAGATTTTACCAATCTGAAAGATTTTACAGATCAGACAGTGTCCTAAAAACCTAAAACAAAGTAGGTTCTTACAAGTTAAATTTTTTTTCACACAAAAACCAGACCTTGCAAAATACAAAGTGTCCAAATTATCAAAACAAAACCTAGATTAGTGAGCCAAGTTTCCTCATCGGAATTTTTGATATCCTACCATCACAAGACAAAAATTCAGTAATTGGGAATTTTAAATTAGCCTCATCAATAAAATACATCATTCTATTGGTATTCTTTAAAAATCAAATTGACGCTAACACCACATAGAAGATCTAAGTTTAGTGAAGGAAAACAACCAAAACTTGTATGCCAATCTTAAGAAGGTTGCAAAGGAAAAAACTCAGAGAGAAATAAAATGAAAATCTAAACATGACTGAAGAAAACCCTTTTTTCCTATACCAACAACATGAAAACAATGAGATAACACAAGATGATATACAACATGCACAACAAGACCCAAATTTTCATAAATTTATGGAAAAGGTCTTAGAACAAGACATGGTGAAATACCTCTTAATGTTAGTAGATTTAGGTGCCAAACTTCTAAAAGATTTTAACATTAATCAGTTCAAGGAAACATCTAGAACTAATGAGATGGAACCAAACCACACCCAGGATACAAATCAAGTAGTTGCTTTAACAACTCAAATGAAAATCCTATAGCAACAGGTTCAAAACATGCAAACAAGAACCACAAAAACATATTTATTAAATGACATTTGTCCTTGCCCTTTTCATCCATGTGTGGATATGATACCCTTTCCAAGAAATTGTGAGTTTCCTAAATATGACAAATACAATGGAAAATCAGACCTAATTGACCATGTACGAGAATTTAGAACAATGAGCCTCAAATTTCTATAAGAAGATACATACCTCATGAGGTTATTTCCTAGGAGTTTGGGAGCCCATTGTATGGAATGGTTCTCAAAATTATAACCAGGTATGAGATCCTTTGAAGAATTGGTTAACAAATTCATCTCTCAATTCTCTTTCAACATAACACATGACATAACCATAAAGTATTTCTATAATCTGAAACAAAAAAATGGTGAGACATTTTTATCATTCTTACAATGATGGAGAAAGTTGTTCGCTAGGTATCCTCGATCTATACCTGAAGAGGAGAAGATTGAATTATTTATAGACAACTTAAATGATCAAATGAGTTATAGACTTGAATTACAATGTCCCCCAACATTCAAAAAAGTAATTGAGAATGGGCTCAAAATTGAAGAAGCCCTAGTCAAACGAGGAGTGATTAAGCACTATAGTGAAACATTCAACAACACAAATCACTATGGAAACAACGACAAGCCAAAATTTTGGCAGAAAAATAGAAATATTGGAAGCAATGAACCTACAACTGACAATGTAAAACCAGTGTTCAATTTGACAACATCAATTGCCAAAGAAAATCAAAATGAAAATAAAAACAACTAGGGCACTATTCAAAACAACAACACCAACAATGGAGAATCATGACCGTGATACCAAAGATAATCAAATCAATGAAAATTCAACCATTAGGACAAACATTGGAATCAGAAATGAGAGAACTCATTGCGAACAAACTTCTTACTTTACCAGAAGCTCGAAATTGGTAGCCAAAGGTAAAACCATCATGGTGGAATGGTGCAGATTATTGTAATTTCTATAAGAATAAAGGACATAAGACAAATGACTATATGCAAATAAAACACCTAATAGAAGAATTGATCGAAGCCAAGAAGGTGTTTTTTGAAGGGCCTCAGACAAACAATGATCACACTACATTTATCAATCCATTACCCAACTATGAAAAAGGAGAGTCTTCTTCTAGTGGTAAGGGAAAAAGTATAAACTATGTCTATGACACCACCATTCTTTTCCTTTCTAAGGTAGAGAAAAATGACATTGACACTAAAAAAGATAACACAAACAACAATGACATTGAATCCCTAAACATGAGGACAAGCACAAGAACATTTGATAATCAAATCAATGTTTTTAAAATAAGGGAAACACAAGATCATCCACAAGTCAATATAACGACAAGGGGGTAGTCTAGAGTAATATTGAAAGGAATTTCCTCCAAAAACAATGCTCCCCCATCATATCAATACAATATCATAAACCAATTACAAAAGATACCCGCGCAAATATCCATTTTAGAACTTCTCAAAATTTCACCATTACACAAGGAAGTTTTAGAACAAGGTCTAGTAGCTACAACGGTCCCTAATAATTTGGATGTTTGTCAATTCCAAGCCATGGTGGGACATCTCACCATGCCTCATTTTTTGTTGTTCTCTAAACAAGATGATGTATCTTTAAATCACCCACACAATGTAGCCTTGCATATAGAAGTTCTCATCCATAAACACCGTGCTAAACGTGTCCTGATAGATGGAGGAGCTAGTTTAAATATTTGTACCTTGAAGCTGATTCATGAACTAGGCTATTCTAACAATGCCATTGACACCAAGAGAAAAATAACAATAAAGGCATATGATGAAGAGGAAAGGTCTTCTAGAGGGCTTATTATACTTCCAATTCAGGTAGGGCCAATTGTCAAAGACATTGTTTGTCAAGTGTTAGACAGAGATCTAACATACAACATACTATTGGGTCGTCCATGGATCCATGACATGCAAGTGGTACCTTCAACATACCATCAATGTCTTAAATTTCTAGTAAACAGACATGAAGTCACCATATCAGCTGACAACAACAATCCATAGACTTGCAGCATGTTGAAAGCAACTCAAGACACTCTAATACCTCATAACAAAGAGGTCAATACTTCTAATTCATCCACTATGGATAGCCAACCAAAATTTATATCTAAATGGGTTGAGAAAAAGAATCTAGAGAAAGAAATAACTGTCACGGACACATCAAACACCAAAGGTCCTATAAAAGAATTATCACAACAACTTTTAGAAAAGGTTTAGATAAAAGAAAATGGTGTAGGAGAATATTCTCTTGAGCAATCTTTGTGCCTATCACAGTTATTACCATCACCAAAAACATATGGACAACCCATATTAAAATCTCCAAGATCATCACAACCCATCACAACTCTAAATGAAAGGTTTATAAAAATAGGTACACTTGAAGATGAGTTAGAAGACAAAGCCATTCTCAGTTGGCTATTCAAATACAAGGAAGCGTCAACATCAGCAAATGTTAGCATCAAAGTAGATCAGTATGGAAAAGGGAAGGCCATTTTAGAGAAAATGGGTTACAAAGTTCAAGGACCAATTGGTAAGAGAAAGGATGTTATTATTGAACCCATTCAACCTCTAACATTATAGCCTAAAGACAAAATGGGATTAGGCTACATAACTGAAGAAAAAAGAAGAAACCCAAAAAGCAGTGGAAAGGATACTACAAATGAGAGATGGCTCTGACACAGACTCCAACGAATATGAATGGGATCATCTATCTGCTACATCTTATACTGATAAAGAGGTTGATATTATCCAAGTATATACACCCTTACGAGAGGAGGGACAAGGTTCAGGAAATAGAACATTTTTTATGGGATCAACAAATATTGATGACTCAAGCGAGGACGATCAGACATCGAGTGAGTCAAAAAACTTGGAGGTGAGTACTGTCATAGACCCCAAACATCCTACAAATAACTTTGACCACCTAGCTATCATGACACTTACAACAGCTGAACTTATTCAATCTGATGACTTGTTACCTTTAATGCATCCTGAACTTATTGACTGGGAACCCATTGAACCTAGTCTTATATCAGTCTTTTCAAACGATGACGCCATCATAAATTATCTCTGTAGTGACAAAAATGATACAAGTACTATCCATAACACTCATATTGATACTTTACAATAGGAGGGTTCCAAATCTTTCAGTTGCAAAAATGATAACAGGAAAAATAAATCTAATGATGAAAACCTCTCTGAGGCAGCATTAGACTTTGAAAAGATAAAAATAAAGAATGTATCCAACAGCGAAACCTTTCTGAGGCACTAAAGGATGAAAGATTTGACACTCTCCTAGAACATTACCATGACATATCATCAGTACTGGTAGAGCCAACACAGTCTATAAATATGGGAACATCTGAAGAGGCAAAGATCTTACATCTAGCAACATCCATGATAGAACAGGAGAAGCTGACATTCACCAGATTCCTTGAGCAGTGACACATAAATTTTGAATGGTCTTATTCTGACATGCCAGGATTGGATCCACAACTCCTAATGCATCATCTATCACTACCAAAGCGAATCAAACCAATCAATTTTTTTTTGAGAAAGATGCATCCCCACATCGCCCTTATGGTTAAAGCTAAACTAAAAAAATTATTAGATGTAGGTTTTATCAGGTCCATAGATTATGCAGAATGGATCTCGAACATTGTGCTAGTATCCAAACCTGATAATAGCATCATAATATGCACATATTTTAGGGATTTAAACAAGGCATGCCCAAAGGATGATTTTTCTTTTCCCAACATTGACATAATTCTGGATCTAACAATAGGACATTCCATGTTATCTATAATGGATGGCTTCTCAGGATACAATCAAGTAAAAATAGCACATGAGGATCAAGAAAAGATGACATTCACTTGCCCTTGGGGAACATTCTATTGGAATGTCATGCCTTTTGGATTGAAAAATGCAGGTGCAGCATATTAATGAGCAATGACCACAATTTTTCATGATATGATGCATACTTTCATGGAAGATTATGTGGATGACATCTTAGCAAAATCACACACTAGGCAAGGACATCTGGAAATACTTGATAAGATCTTCACTAAACTAGAAAAATTCAATGTAAGGTTGAACTTGAAGAAATGTATCTTTGGGGTGACTTCAGCAAAACTTCTTGGTTACATAGTGTCAAAAAAAGGTATTGAAGTGGGTCCAGCTAAGGTTAAGGCAATAATAGAGATGCTACCACCTAAAAACATCAGTCAATTACGGTCCCTACAAGGCAGGTTACAATCTATTAGGAGATTTATCTCCTAGCTAGTAGATAAGAGTCATCCATTTAATCATCTCCATAAAAATGTTTCATTCAAATGGGATCATAACTTTGAAACAACTTTTGGTCAGATAAAGTAGTATTTGGTGACACCTCCAATACTCATGCCACCCATAGCAGAAAGACCACTATTACTGTATATTGCAACAACTGAAATATCTTTAGGAGCTCTATTAGCACAGGAGGATTCTGAAGGAAAAGAACAAGCAGTTTACTACATTAGCAGGACTCTCAACGGATATGAAATAAACTACACATTCATAGAAAATGCTTGTTTAGCAGTGGTATTTGCAAACCAACAACTATGAGACTACATGTTGACTCATACAGCCAGGCTCATAGCAATAATAGAACCATTAAAATACCTACTCGGTAAAGCTGCTCTAATAGGAAGACTTGCAAAATGGGTCATGATATTGAGTGAGTTTGATATCTAATATGTTGAGAGGAGAGCCATCAAAGGACAGGTAATAGCAGATCAACTAGCTGAAGCTCCATTATAGGATCATCATCCAATGTACATTGAATTTCCAGATGCCGAAATCATGAATATTACAACTCAACAATGGAGACTGTATTTTGATGGATCATATACACAAAGAGGAGCGGGTGCAGGAATTCTATGTCACACCTCAAGGACACACCATTCCAAGATCTTATAGGTTAATTTTTCCATGTACAAACAATATATCTGAGTATGAAGCATTGATTATCAACATCAAAATAGCTATTGAATGAAAGATCACAAAAATGCAAGTGTATGGGGACTCACAACTGGTCATTTATCAAGTCAATAATGAGTACCAAACAAAGGATGAGAATCTCATGCCTTATAATAAAATGATAGATGATCTAAAAAAATACTTCATGGATATCAAGTTCAAGCAAATACCAAGGGCAAAAAACAAAGCTACAGATGCCATGGCAACAATTGCATCCCTTTTGCAATTATCAGAAAAGAAAGGTCAATATGAGTTTATGGTTGAACAAGTATCTAATCCTGCATACAATAACCCTGATTCATAGACCATATGCCACATAACCAACATTCAACCCTCACGATATGGAAAAATCTATACTTACCTCAAAGAAAACATTCTTCCTCTTGACCTCTCTAGAAACCAAAAACGTAACTTTATCCGTCAATCGACACGACATACATTAATTGTTGACATCCTTTACCATCGAGGTTTAGATGGTACTCTTCTTCGGTGTCTAGAGCATCACAAATCTTAAACATCCTTACGAGAGGCCCATGAAGGTATTTGTGGGACTCATTCAAGTGGGCTAACACTAGCTAAGAAACTCCTCCGTTTAGGGTATTAATGGCCGAACATGGAGAGGGAAGCATATCAATATGTTAAAAGTTGTCATAAATGTCAGTTTCATGGTAATCTAATTCATGCGTCAGCACAAGAGTTACAACCATTCACATCCACATGGCCCTTTTGTCAATGGGGACTGGACCTGGTGGGAAAAATACATCATTCTTCATCTAATGGAGACAAGTTCATCATCATAGCAACAAAGTATTTTACAAAATGGATAGAAGTAGTTCCTTTGACAACTGTCACTAGAAAATAGATTTCATCTTTCATACTCAACTATCTCATATGTCGATACAGGATACCTCAATCCATTATTTCAGACAATGGAAGGCCTTTTAAAAATTAGGACGTGTAGGAATTATGTGAACAATTCCATATTCAACATCATTTCTCAACACCATACTATCCACATGGAAATGGACAAGCAAAAGCCTCAAACAAGACAATCCTAAAAATACTAAAGAAGATGGTAGACAATGGTGGACATGATTGGCATGTTCAGTTAAATCCTACACTATGGGCCTACAGAACTAGCATCAGAACACCAACAGGAGCTACACCATACGCCTTGGTGTATGGATCAGAGGCCATTCTACCAATTGAGGTAGAAATATCATCACTTCGTGTATCACTGAAGGGTCTCATAGCAGATGAAGATTACAGAGTTTCAAGGCTACAGGAACTGGAATTTTTGGATGAATGCCATCAACAAGTAGTGAATCATTTGAAAGCCTACCAACAAAGAATGTCAAGGGGTTACAATCATAGGGTAAAACCTAGAGTCTTTCAAGTTGGTGACTTGGTCCTAAAGGAAAACCCTAGAAATCAACAAGATAGAGAAAATAAAGGGAAGTTTGAACCTAACTAGTTAGGTCCCTTTGTTATCATATCATTGTATGGATCAGGAGCATATCAATTGTCTACACCAGAAGGGGATTTGTTTGATGAACCTATCAATAGTATCCATCTTAGATATTTCTATACTTGAATCACTTAGTGCATGAATTAGTTTCTAAAAATAGTTACCTTGATGAAAACCTGGCAAATAGGCACCCTGGTGAAGGAAAAATACAAAAAAAGAAAAAAAAAGAAAAGAAAAAATGCAATAAAAACATATAGTGAAAACCTAGAAACATGCATTATTTGTGATTTGAATTGGCTCTCTTATCTATTTGAACATATGTCATTGTCATTACTTCCACCATCATTTTACATCTATTTTTCATATCATATCACATAGTCATGTCTCACCCTAGCTTGGAGGCAACATCTGAAAAACATTGGGGGCAACATAAACATGGAGCTTACTCAAATAGACAAACAACAATTGGACAAAAGCAACAGAAAAAATGTTCAAAACACAACCCAACATGGAACATCAATCACCATCAGAAGCACATTGGACATCCATCTCACAACAGAAAATCCAAAAACATGAGTCTATGTCAGTCAAACTACGTGGTCTCTACGTGTATAATGTAGGCAAGGCTAATCTTTGATCAGCCCCCGAGACCCCTAGGATAGGTCTTTAGGTTAGTTTGATCAAAAATCTCAAAAACACAAAAACATCATAAAATCAGGATGGATGATCTAATCTGAATAAATGATTGAATACTATAAGAAAATGTAAGATATGTTGTACTTTTGATCATTATTATTATTTCTTTGGAGCAACTCAATGATGTATTGAACTAGAGAAGCCAAGAAGAAGAAATGGTATTTTCTTTGTCTGTTGTATGTGAATAAATCATAATTACTGTGTGAATTGTCGTGGGAAATGCTCTACAAAGTATCATGGATGACATTCCAATTCACATAGGAAAGTGGTTAATTCTTGTTTCTTTATGCAAGAAATGCTCAAGTAATCTCGGTTTAATAATACCTTGATGCTTTTGTTCACTTGCAATATCAAAAATCATGAAAGTAGTACTCAGGTCATCATCGGTTTACATTATACCATTGATGCTTGTACTCACTTTCAACATTTTAAAGCTCAATGATGATACAAAAGCACAAAAGTATTGTTAAAATGCCTATGTTTACATGTAGGTTTGCATAGTAAAAAGTAGATTGCATCCATAATAGTGTCACATCTGCAGAGTATTTGTTACAAAGATTGGTGAATCATTCCTTAAATAATTATCTTTTTTCATAATAGACTAAGTATACTTGACAATTACAAAAACAACATCATGATCATATAGTTACATCATCATAATCATTTACATATATTTAAAACATTTGCATCATCATTTCATCATTCATACATTTCAACATACATATATCTATATCATTCAATTATCCTTAAAATACATCATCATCATAACTCATTACATTCATCCATTTATTATATCATATTCACATATAATCCATCTATTTGATAATAATATCCATCAATTTATTACATCATGTATCATTCCATATTTTCATCCATATATTTACATTTTACATCACATATAGTATATCATTTAAACACATCAATCCATACTCATAAATCCATATACATCATGTATCCATATAAGATGCATCCATGCATTACCATTAGTTGCATCATAGATAGAACAACATCATATCAAAGCATACCATCATGACAATAAAACCATCACATAGCATATAGAACTTCAAAAGAAAATGCATCCATCGAAGAATCATATAAACACATAATGGACCGTAGAATCTACTGCATCTCATATATACCAAAATCACAATGTCAAGTATATAATGATGTCTAAAATGAAGAGAGATAAATCATCAATAATGGTCGTATATCAAAATAATCAAAGTATATCACAAACACAATCATGTGCTACTGGCCCTAGATGTTGTAGGCATAGCAGGATCAGGACCCCTACCACCAGAGGAACTGGGATCCCTAGGATCTCTAGGTAGAGGCTGGGTAACACCTGCACTGATAGTCCTGGATCATGACCTAGCAGAACGGGACCTCACATAGCTCACTCTCTGCTCAGAAGGCACTACATCATAATAACTTTCTCTATAAAACTCAATCTCCTCACCAATGCAAGTGACCTCTCGCATGTAGTCTTCCAAGGAGGTACTATCTGCCAATCTCTGTAATCTATTAGCAAAAACCTGGCCACCCTCTACTGCAAACGTAGTCGGATCTCTCTCGGCTATCAATGAAGTAACCTGAGCCTGAGCTGTCTTGGTTGTCTGTCTCGCCGCATCCCTCTCAGTTGTCAATGATGTAATCTGTGACTGAGATGTGACTAACTGAGCTTGCACAGCTGAAAGAGTCTCTGCATGCAACTCAACCTATACCTACATCTGAGCCTGAGTCTGCTCTAGTAAACCCTAAGTCTGAAGAAGCTGCTCCTGAATAGTCTCTAACTGCACCTGAAGATCTGCTATCCGCAGGCACTCTGAAACATCTCCCACAACTTGCCTCTTACGAGGCATGGTCTCACTAGGAAAATCTAAAGCAAGGCCTGACCCAACTGCAACCTCTCCACTATCAAATCTCTCATCTCTGCTGCTCTCATCTCCACTACTCTCACCACCAACATCCTCCTCACCACCAACATCCTCCTCTTCCCCAACATCAACCTCGGGCTCATCATCTGCCTCACCAACCACACCAACATCCTCTGCCTCAACTCCTCCAACATCCTCTCTCCTCCGTCTTTGACCACGAGCAACAAGAACATCCTCCTCTGCAGGTAATGGGGCAGGCTCATCTAGAATGGTAAAGCAGGGAAATGGATGCAAAGCACAATACTCAGCATAATCTGTTGTAAGAGGAGCCTCGAAAATATCTGGTCGAATGTCCCACACAAATGGCTATAAAGCTTGAAACTCCTAAACTGCCGCATCATATGACAAACAAGCCCCCCAATTTGTTGTATCTGACTGTCGATGAGTGTAGTGAGCAACACCCTGGGGCATACCCTGTACCATCCCATACTATCTATAGACACGTCTGATCAAGAATATCTCTAAAACCCAATGAGCACGACCAATCAGGATCATTGACTGACAAAGAAATGGTAGTTGAACATCATCATCATCCCAATTATCACAATCTAGGTAGGGACGCCATGTCATAGACTCTATGTCGTCAATGACTCTCCTCAAATACTCTAACTTACCTAGTTTAGACTGGGTAAGCTGACTAGCATATCTGAATACATAAGGTCTCATAGGTGGCCT
>VDFB02166808.1:0-21692 GCA_007258455.2 Sequoia sempervirens | reverse complement strand
GTGAGACCTCCAAGCTGCCAAGTCATCCACCTTCAAAGAATGAAAATGTTATTCAATATTGTTCAACAAAATGATGCCGACAACTAAAAAATAATCTTCAATGATTTCCCAAATCGAGTTCCCCAAAATTGGCCCTTGGCCACAAAATTTACACCAATGAAGAAGACTGAAATATCTCCTCCTCTCAACTCCAACTAGGATTGATATTTCACAATTGAAACCTGTACCTTAGAGTCTTCAAACCCTTAGGAAAACAAGCAAATCTCCAGCTAGGGTTGATCTTTCATCAACGAACCTGGTACTCTAGAGTCTTCAAACCCTTGAGCAATGCAAGCCTCATCTTATACCACATAGGTATGAGAAATAGAAATAATCCTAGACATCACCAAATGGCTTGCCTTCAGCGCCTTATAAAGAATTCTCATTCACCTCCAAGAAGCTTCTAGAATAAAATATTATTTTATTCTTTTAAGTGACTTTATGATTTACTATTTTATTTAGTCACTTTATTAAATTAATTAAATACAAGGTCACCCTTTTGATAGTAATTTATTGGAATAACTTTATAAATAATTAATCTAACATTTAATTAAAATAATCAATTAAGGTATCCTTTTGAAATATCATTAATTTTGGACAACTTAATCAATTAAATTAATTTAATCACGATACCTCCAATTCGGGGACATGACATGGATACCTTAAAGGAGACTAAGGAAATGTTATAAGTCCTAGAGAATGATGAGAGAGGAATCTAGGAATGTGCACCAATTTTTCCAACAAAGGCTATAAAAAGGAGGATTGAATAGTAGAAGCTTACCTTAAGAGGCAAGGTGTAGGTGGATATTTTTTACAAGTAGCCTAATAATAAATAAATTGGTGGTTTGCATCCCATACAAGACCATATGGATATCAATAAAAAGGAAAATAGAGTCCTCATGTATGAAGAAAAAAGAATCATGTATGAGGAAAAATAATATAATGTAGCTTGCATCCTCTAATATGCTTGTGCAATATCCATGTCAAAGGAAAAGGAAACCCATGATTCATGATTGATTCATCAACTATGGTTTCAATGAGAAAGGATACAAGCTTTGGGACCCTATGGCCAAAAAAGTTCAATATAATAGAAGTGTAATTTCTAGAGATATTATTCGTTCTGCCATAATATTGTAGCTAGAAGATGATGGGAAGAAATGTGTGGTTGTACTAGCTCCAAAGGCTAAGAATTTTGAACTATAAGCTTGTGAAGGACCTAGAGAGTAGGAGAGCTCAAATAATTCAAATAGTTCCAAAGAGGAGACCTAGAAATTCTACCTTCTTGAGGAGGTCTACTCAATAGAGGCACTAATTGGACAATTATACTTGTAATTTGAGATATAATTTTTCTTTGGCTATTAATACAAATGAGCCTATTATATGAAGTCTAGGAAATGGATATGGGTGATTTTGAGACTTGGAGAGAATCTATGGATGAAAAGTTGGCTACATTAAAAAATAATGACATGTGACTTGATAGCATTGCCAAATGGAAGAAAAGATACTAGATGCAAATGGGTATATTAAAAGAATAATATTGATTTAGATGGAAATATGGAAAAAGAAAAATATCCCTAGGTTGAGGGTATAAGCTTTGGTTATATTTTTTTCCAATTCCCAAGCTAACATCTATAAGGTTCTTGTTATCCATAGTTGTAGATTTTTATTTAGAGATATAATAGATGGATGTGATGATACTATTCCTACATGGTGACTTGGAGGATGGGATCTATGTGACACAACCTAATCACTATGTGAAGTTCCTAGGGTTGGTCATAGTTGTATTTAGGTTATGGTCCTACTTTCTAAGATTTTAATCAAAGCTAAAGAAATCATTCTCCTTAGAAGACACATTTTTTTCTTTATTCTTATGATCTAAAACTATATACTTGAAATCTATAGAACCTTTAAGAGAAGTGATTTTGTAGTGTCCCTCTAGTTGCTACACTTTGTTTCAATTTGTTTCTATTCGGTTGATAGTTGCTTTAGTTGTGTTTGATACTATGTTGTTTTATTTTTCAGTTATGACTCCGACATTATGCTGATTTTATACTGTGTTGATGATACATTTGAGATATTGTTGATCATCTGATCACGTTTGTGTGGAGACAATAGGATGAAAATTATGTGTGATATGATGATTTATTTGATGCTATTTATGATGCAATACTGTTTGTTAGTCTTGGTGAAGGAGACAGTGTAGCATTACTCACTCTTGAGTACCCTGCTATGTTGCAACTCTCTTTCATGGTGTGATTGTTGGTTTATGCAAATACATTAAACAGTGTCGTTTGATGCAGTTTGCAAGTACCAGGTATCAGCTTCACTTGCTTTGTCAGGTCTGAGCTTGCCCTGACCCAATGGAAACATGTTTTGAAGATAGTGTCAGGTCCTCATTCTTAGACATCGTTCTTGATAGAACAAGTACCTGTTTGTTACCCGTTTATGTTTGCCATCCATTCCGTCATGTCATTTGTAGTTTTGTCATGTTGGAAATTGAACTTTTTTAATTAGTTAAATGGTTGGATTTATGAGTATTTGGATTTAATTGCTATGATAGATTAAAATGATTATGTTTTGATTTATTAAATTAAATTAAATAAGATATTTATTTAAATGCAATTGTTGAATTAAATGTACAAACTTAATTTATGTGAAAAGTATCTATATTTTGATGAGGTTGTTTTCAACAGTTCAAGTAAATAAATACCATGAATCATGACTTGGAATTAGAAAATGTTATGTGGAGTAGTCATATAATTAGAACTAATTGATCAATTTAGATTGCATGCTGATTTTCAGTTAAGTTTGGTGATTTTGAGTGAATTAAAAATGAATTCAAAATCTTTAGATGTGCAAAAAGGTCTTTCAATAACACAACAGGTTAGGAATTTTCACATCAAATTTTGAGGGAACGGGAGGCAATGTGCTCTCACTTTTTAATCTGTATTTTATTTTTAAAGAAACAAAAAATTTCCATTATTTTGTTTGAATGTTGAATGCTTTTGAAGAAAATTATTTTGTCTGCGAAATTCATTTGATCTCCTTAAACCTGCAAAGAACAAGATGAATTAGTCACTAAGATTTCTTAAAATAGAATTTCAAGAATTAGCAAGAAAATCAAAACTAAAATTTAATCCACACCAGAATGCTACGACATTCATAAGTCTATTGATTGATGATTCTGAACATTACAAGGTGTCTCAATATAAAGAGGATTTTATTGAAACATAGAAACTTCTGGAAAGCAATTATAACAGCAGAACAGTTACAAAATTGATTCAGAATAGAGTATACGATTTGTAGAACATGCAAATTTATAATAACCAAATTTTGTCAGACAACCAATGCAGATCGACTATGGGGGTTAATCATTGTACCACGCAGTTGATGTGCTTTGAATCCTTAGATCTTAAGGAAATTTCCTTAACATAAACCGCTAGGAAATCTTTATGTTGGCATAAGGTTGGCTGCCAACTACGACCTGGGGCATCTAAAATTATCCTTGCATAATAATTCCCTCCATCTTGTTAGCTGGTAACACTCTCAATGGTGGTTTCTGACTTTGATTTATCTGTATACAGTCTACCTTGTTGTGTCGCTTAATCCAACCATTGTGGTTTGTTACATAAAATTATTTGCACCTTATAATATCCACTTTGTTGTTAATCAGATCTTTCTTTGTTTGCTACGAGCCTTCTTGAAAGTCTTTGTTATTTGATTTTTTCCTCTATTTTGGAAAGAGTTAAATACAATTAACATATGTAATCTATCTGTATTTAAAACATGCAACTTTGTGTTTATCTTTTCAATCTTTTGCATGGTATTGAACCGACGCTGATAACTCACTAACTTGACATTTGAAAATATAAGTTAGGAAACATGAGATAATCCTGTAGGAGTTGCCAGCGTTGTCCTTCTTGTCAATATTCTGATCTTCAGATCGATAAGTTGCCTTGAGGTTGCCATATACTCCTTCCTTTATCTTGTCTTGGGTCTTATTTTTTATCTCTTGAATTTAAGCATGCTAAATTAGTGTTTATCATGCATAGCATGAGTTCCTCTGTACATGGGTGGCTGCAGTCAAACAATATTGTTTGTTTTATTACAATGAAATTCAATTAAGCTTTAATTTTATAAATGAATGTTATTATATGTTTTAGAATTTGATTGGTTCTATATGGTTGTTTAGTGATTGTAATACTTTGTATTCTTAATAAAGAATAATCATTGTTTATTTTGCTAAAATAGTAAAAACATTAAATTAGACATTTTAATTATGTCGATTGTGTTAACCTTATGAACAATAAGTTCGCAATGAATCGAATAACATATATGTTGAAAGGTCAAGTAATATCTTTATTTCACTTTGCATTCATGATGTGTTGAAAGATTATTATGTGGAAAACTTTATTTGTATTTGTCTATGGGATTTTAAAAGGGTACTTTTGGTGTTAGTATGCTTTTGTAACTTCTAGAGGCTAGGGAACTTTTTGAATGAGTTTTTTATTAGATATTTAAGTCATGATGATCATTTTTTTTAATGTATTGTGGAATAGCCATGCACATTGTATTTTTTACCTATGTGGTAATTGAGAGTAAAATATTTTAAATCATGATTGGATTGTGGTCATAATTCAGTTTGTTTATGCATGATGGCTATCTTTTGGCTTAATATGTGTTATGATATTGTAAAAGGAAGAGTGGCTTTCGATAGGGGTCAAAACCCTAAGTGGTAGCTAGGGTAACCTATCGGAAGTTATTAATTCAGTGAAAATATTAATAAATGTACTTGGGATTCATTTATTAATTCAGATAATTGGAATGCCTCACCTAGTGCCTTAATGCTTGTATAGATTAAGGGTAGGTTGAAATGGCCTGGAATGGCATAGTCGTTCACTTTTTCCTCTCGAAAAGTGTTTCGGTTCCACATGAGTTTGTTTAGGGGCCGAGAATCGGTAAAGATTGCTAGGGTAACTCAGGACGAGGGCCGATAATCTAGGAAGATTCACCAGGGTAACCTAGAACAACTGTGTGATGACACTCTTATCCTTATACATGTTTTGTGGTCTCTTGTGTAGAGTCACCTTTGGTTTTGTTGTTGCCTCTGGGAGCTTGTTAGTGATCATGTGATTTAGATAATGTCATGTCGTTATGTGATTGTTAGCCATGTGATGTTATGTTCTATTTTCTTGTATGTTTGATTGACTTGTGGACTTGATATTATCTTCTAGCATAGGGGGTGGACTTTCGAGTACCACATGGTTGGCAGGAACGTGCTCTATCCTCCATTGGGTCCCCTTGCAGGTTATGCAGCTCAAGATGAGATTGTTCTTGACAGGTTCCTAGATTCACTTTGTTCATGGTGTTGGACGTTGAGCATGCTCGTGAACGAGATTGACGGTTGTACATGATCGTCATTCATATTGCATACTATCTTGATAGTTATATGAGGCTTTATTGTATTATAATTTTGATGTTTCGAGATTTGTCACAACCTCACTTGATGTATCTTGAACATGTAATTAAACTTCATTACGAATATGTAAATGGATCATACATTGTTGTAATGATCTATCCTTATGTATTATGTCTTTGGTTTAAGGATGTGATATTCTTTCTTGAGAATTTTTAAGTAGCGTTGTCATGGAATCCTGAGAACATTTGTGTATATGTTCTTGTACTCTTATTATAATCGAATGCTTTAAAAAAAAAATTATTCAGTTATTTTGTTACTTTATGTGTGTTTCTCTGGGTTCCCTGGCGGGGTGTTACAGATTCATTTGAACATTTCCTTGAGATTACTACCTTATGTATCCCTTTTATCTACTCTATCACTAATGAAAATATTTCATCCTTCATCTTGTTTGTTTATTTATTTGTAGTATCTCTAATGAGTAAGTGGTCCATCTCCTCTATTATTGGATTGTCTTTGTTTGGAGTATTTCAGAGACTTCATATTAGAAGACCATCATAGAATAAATTTATAAATTACACAAACCGAATCCAAATAAGTTGAAATTTTTATATATAACTTGCCTACCTGCCTAGATCTAAATTTTCAAAAAATAAATAAGAAATTCATTATTTGTAGCCTTTAGAATAAATTTGGTGAAATCCTTAATTTCAAAATAAATCCTTCAAATTGGCATCAAATGACTATAAATTTGAACTAGATTATCTTTTATATATCCTTTATCAACCCTTCAAATTAAAATAAATAAAGTAGCCAAATTGAGAAAGATGTGCACTTCATAATCAAAACCCTAAAATAAATTTTAAAAAATCACCTTGTTTCTTGCCTTTTGAATGCCAAAATCATGCTTTGATACCACATAAGCAATGAAATAATCCAGGCCAGCCAGGCAGGTATAATGTGGATACCACAAGTTGCTTCAAGCATAGCTTCGTAAATTTCAACAAAATAAATGGCGAAGAAGGATGAGGCAAGGTTTTAAATCAATTTTGCCACCACGACACCTGGCATAATGATGAACCGTTTGGTCCCAAACCTAGCTACCATGGTTGCCAAAACGATTATATAACCGTATGCTAAACGGGGCTGGCTGCCACATTATCCCATGCACAGCTGGAAGCGCATAATTGCAGAACCCAGAGAGCTAAAATGGTAAATTGCACGAAGGGCTGTAAGCGGATCGCATTGCACGGACCCAAGTGAAGAAATAACACGGATGGTTCTCTGAACACAAACCCATTAAGAATCCATATGGAACACAAGAGCCAAGATTCGCAGCGCTTAAGCGCGTTCACAAAGGCTACAAATGGAAATTATAAATATAGAAATCCTTCCTATACTGGGTACATAATCAAGAAAGCGCGAAATAAACCATATGTTTGGGGAGCCAAATCAGACCAAAAAAGGTGCAATGGTAAAGAAATCATATCCAGCAATGATAGGTAAACAGATACTAAATCCAATCTTACTTTAATTACTGTTGCATCTATTACAAAATTTCGCAGATGATGTATCTCCTAATTTGTTAGAGGTGAAATTCAATCTTAGAGGTGATATGTAACTTCTACAAAACATACACCCTTGCCAGAACTACGACATGCCAGAAAGCCTGTGGTCCAGGTAGCTATGTAGGGAGTGGGTGGCGACAGCTTAACACTTAAATCAAGGTTGGATAAGATAAGAGAAGGTTTGTTCATTCCATGTGAGTCATGTGTTGGATCATTAGGTCATCATAAGACTAGGTACATGTATTCCTATGCAATGCTAGTCACTTATAAGACCCACCCTCTTTTGCACTTAATTGATTTATCTTGAATAGGGTTTAGTCCATTATTTATTTTTATCTCTTTGGACCTTACCCCCTAACCATCCTTATTCAATTTCATTGTTAGATCCTTTTCATGGATGTCTTTCTCCATTCCTTTCCATGATCACTTCCTATGTGATGATGCTTTATGATACCTATTATGTGGATTATGATAGTGACTTAGCTACTAATTTAATCTTATATTCACTTTCATACATTTAGGGATGTTGAGTCATGTGAAGTTATGCTTAGAGCATATCCTTTATACATATCATTATGCCTCTCTTGATCCCTCCCTCCTTGATAACGATAATGTTTTGTGCTTGATAAAACACTTCTTTCACCTTCAATTACATATGATTATGATGTGATTTATGTCATGCTTAGTAATGTATTTATTGATTTGGTATTACCCAGTTCTATGATGATTATCCTAGAAATGATCTTTTATGATGATTGTACTTCTTCTATAGCTAGTGATGTGCCTATAGATGATATACATATTTTTTTATGTTCACCCTCACCATAAGATTGCTACCCTGTGTAGCTCATGATAATCTAGTACATGATTCATGGTCTATTAACAATCATATGTTTATTGATGATCATACTGATCAATAGTTATTTATCTTTTCATGGTGAAGTTGGTGACTCTTTATGTGATGATGATTTGATTTATTATCCACACATTCAATGAATTTATGATGGAGTCATTTAGTGTTAATGAAGAAACAAAGTTACATGTTAGATTATTCCTATGCTCATAGTATGCATATACATGATGACTGTACAAGTTTTAAAGCACACACTTGGTGATATCATGGCTAATAGGGATAAATAATGGTTTAGTTCATGTCATACTTATTATATAGATCCTTCCATAATTATTCACATACTTTCAAAGATTACTTTGTACTATTCATCGTGGATCATGTTTTACTCATGATTCTCATTCTTCCCCTTCTAATGACCCTTAGTGGATCTAATAGATTTATCTATATACATCATGATTATATACCACCTTTTGATGGAGACCTTCCTTTATATCCTTTTGTACTTTCGTACAATACATCCTTGACTCATTGCGGAGTAAATTTATTATACCTTCTATTGAACAAAAAGATCACTTTAAAGACATACATGAGGATGAAAGAGAACATGAAGATCTTTTATACTTTTTACTTGGTATATGTAAGGATGATGTTCCACTCATTGATGATATAAATTCCACATCCACTCCCACTATTACACATGAGATGTATACATATATGAATATGAGACATGTTGAGAATGATTTTTCACCTTATTTGATTCTCTTATCATTACAACATGTTGTCTATAAAAGAGTTTTAATGCTTATGAACAATTATCTAAGAAAGAAAGAAGATGATATTATTGATAGATGATTTAACTTACATTGCACTAAATAGATTTGCGACGCTTAATAGTAGATGTGTTCCACTACTTTAGTAACTTTCCAAACTATATCACTTCCTTAATTAAACATTTTCATTATATGTTGACTACCTTTTTTCTATATCGCGTATCTGGTCTTATTTAAAAGCACTAATGAAAAATTGTTGTAACGACGTGTCTTGGTGTCGACTAAGTGTTTAATGGTCATTCTAGCATCGACTATCATCAACTTTATTGCCAAATATCATTTGGTTGACCAAACATATTAAAAAAATTATAAGGTGGCATGTCATTCTTAGCACGCCTCAAACAAAATTCTCAACTTGGTTCATTGAAATACTTGGTAAGTTACAATGTAAAGGATCTTTGTTCCTCAAGAAATCGTGTATTGTCTCCAAGGGTGATCGAATGCTCTTTATAAACGGAATAGCTTTCTCCATAAACATCTCTGAATGTTTCTAGACAGGCCTGCGTCAAAGAAGGAGCAAGGTGGTGGTTGAAGGATCAAGCTTTGATAACGCCAAGCAAAAGAAACAAATCAAGCGAAGTATTGAATGGTCCCTACATGCCACGGCTAGCATAGAAATGGAGCTTCTCTAAAACCATGGTCCTCTGTCATTCAATACCGAACCCTAATTCTAACATGGTGCAGCCATTGTCTCACTAGATACATCTTGTATTGGGACAATAGTCTTTTAGATCTAGATTTATAAATAATAGGTTAATAATAGATTACAATTCAACTAAAATAAAAAACTATGTTAATAGCCCTTAATTTAATACCATTTATAGCTTCCTTCTTTACATGTAACCCTTGAAACATCCACCAAGCATAAAAATCTGAAGAATAAGAAGACAAGTTTAAGCCCTCAAAACATTTGGTAGGATTAAGTATTAATAAGCTTATGCAGATGAATGAAGACGTGATTAAAAATAATTTACAGAGAACAAAAGAGATAATTCATTCTAAATCATTATCAATTTGTTAAAAGATGACTAGTGTAAATTAATTTGATGATATAATCAAAATAAAATGAGAAAACACATTTATAAATTGAAATGTAGGAACTATATATAAATTAATCAAGAATTTTTTTAAAATAAAATGTAGATTATTGGAATATAGAAAATAACAAGTACAATATGCTAGCATTTGAGATTATACAAATAAAAACAAGAAATATAAAATTAAGAGAAAGGGAGTAATAATTCAAGAACAAAATCACTTGGAAGTTTCTAAAACCCCCTAAGAAGTTAAGTGTTGTTATCTTGTTCTTATTTATCTTCACAATATCATGAAGATGTTTTTTAAATATTCTCAAGAAGATTGCATGCAAAGTGCTACTATAACTTATTAGTTGTGAAAATAACTGAGTTCTTTTCTTCAAACTTTTGTGAGAATAAAATTAGGAATGCAAAACATATAATTGAGAGACCAAAATAGAAATTTCTAAAGGAATTCTTAGTCAGAATTGCATGCAAGAGTGTTACTTCCTGAACTATCAATGGGGAGGTAATGTTCAAACAATCACTGAAATTATGAATTTTCATGAGATGTTAGAGAATCACGTGGGTGTCCACATGTCATGCTCCCATCTAAGAAATTTTAGATTTAAAAATCCTAAATTATCATAAATATATAATTCAAGTGGTAACATTTTGTAATTGAAATGTTCTATATCAGATAGTTGAAGTTAAGACATGATGCGGTGTGAAATTACAAGGGCATGTAATTTTCAACACTACAATTGCAAGTTTGAAGGCCAAGGAGGAGAGAATGTGCTTCTACCTCATAATTAACACCAGGTGTAATTTTTTTATTCCTTTCTTGAAATTTGACATGGGATTAACCCCACTAGCCTCTTGAGTAAGTGACTTTCATAAATATAATTTTATATTACCAATGTAATAAAAAAATAGTATCACTATTTTTATTCATCATAACAATTGTATATATTATAAGTTTCTTTAGTAATTGAGAAGTCCTCTATTCAAAAAAATTATGTAAAAGTATTTACACTCCTTTTAATATTAAAAAAATAATTTATAAAATATAAAATATTTTAAAATAACAATTCATAATGAAAATACATATTATAATATATTTTTACAACTTTAGTTAAGAAACTATAATATTAGACCCTTTGTTCAAATTATTTTAATCAAATTTATTAAAATTAATAAATTAATATAATAAAATAAGAAACTATGTAATGAATGATAAAAAATTAATAAATATATGATTTTCTTTGATTATAATAAATGTTTTGGACCAAAGCTATGAACCAGAAGAGGGTTTCAAAAAGATCTCAAAACCTTACTCAACAAGAAAAGCCACAACTACATGAAATAAGGATCAACTAAGAAATAGGTCTTAAAAGAAATACCCCTAAGAATGAAACAACAAAACTACAATAGAGAGACAACCAAAACAACAATCATTATGGTTGGAATGAAAAACTCTCCAAAGAGCTTTATGTTAGATAAGAAATCCAACTCAATTGAATCTTCTTGCTTGCTTTTTGAAGAACCAATCTCAATCAACTAACCCTTAATCACATTTTTTAGTTTTCCTTTCTCCTTAGTGGAGGAACCCCAACCCTTAGCAATAGGACCCACCATTGTAGTGTCCAACTCCTTCCCTTTATTTGGATGTTGTGAATACACAAGATATGTTAACTTGTCCTTAAATAGAGGGCCTTGAGTTAATTCTTGTGGGGCTTATAACTATTGAGCCCAAATTCATTCATTCATTCCTCATCATGGATTGTTCTTTTCCAAGAAAAGGACATGAATGGAAGAAATGCCTAGATTTGTGGCAATTAAAACAAACCTATGAAGATGAATCATAATGAATTTTAGCTCATAGATACCCAACTTGGAGCACATTTTTATAGTGTTTGGAAAGACATTATTAGAATCAACACAAACAAAAAATCAAACAAAAGCTAATATTTGTGATATGAGATAATATAAAATGTAAATAAAAAATAAAAAATATTTATGATAAAAAATGTGTAGGTATTTTCGTATTAATATTTTCAATCATACTCTATTAATTGAATATATGATTCAAATAGAAAATGATTGAAAATATTAATAAAAAATACTGAAACTTTTTTTTTTGGATACATAAGGTGAAACTTTATTAATATCAAAAGAAAATTACATAGCATAGGGTCATCTCGACTCTCGATATGATATACAGTATGATTGCATTACCAAAATTTGAGAAGGCTCTAAGACCACGCAGGGTCCAATGTTAACAATTTGTCCCTTCTCAAACCCGACTAGATATCCAACACAGAACCAGGGGAATCAACTCAACAATGCAAGCAACCTAGTTTGACATTTGACTGGACAACATACTTGCCATTCTCTTTACCACAGCCTTCCAACCAAAATAACCCCAATATCCAAACAATTTTACTACAATTATTTTTTATCATTTTTATAAATTATAAAAAATATTATATTTTTAGATTATTTATTTTAAGCATAATAAACCTCCAATTTTTTTTTTTTAATTTAATCATATTTAAAAATAAATAAATAAATCTATAATATAAATACAATCAACCAAAACAAAAATTTTAATGAATTAACTCATCATTAAACCCCTGAATAACTACACCTTAATCTACTATACTGTGCTCAATAATGATGTAAATTTTAAATATATATATAATATTACTTAAAATAAAAATAAATTTTCTTGTATTGGCGAACTGACAGCAAAACAAAATTTTGATCAGTTTCTAATACAAAATTAAATCTCAAACAATAAGGGCGGACAGAACGGAAGAAGCAAAGTCTAAAAATATGCACATTCATTATCACACACGTACATACAATTTAATTCACCAATCTCATCTAAACAATAACAGCTTCGTAAACAAACCCACACAAATATACAGAAGCTATGAAGATTTGTTAATCAGATCCCCTGTCCAACATTTCCCTGTATTTCGAATACGAATCCTGTATCTGCAGTTCTATCTGGTTGTAAAACGAAGCAATAAATTCCTCAGCCTGCCTATCAATCTCTGGTAACTCAGACCTGGTCGAAAGATCGGAAGGAGTCGACGAAGTTAGTCGACATGCGTCGAAATAATCTTCTTCACACTGAATGAATTCGGGTATGGTGGAATTAATAACAGACTCTGCTTCTTTAGCAATACAAGGCATGGCGGCCATCAGGAAACGCTGATCCCATCGACCGCCATGATTTCTAGGCCCTCTGTAACTCAACAAGGAAGCCCTTCTCGTCACCATTGGAGTAGTGTTGCAAGAAAACTCATAGTCCATGAAACCCAGAGACTTCTTATTGTGATTGATATACCAACTTCCATTACACATATATTTTTCGAGACAACTATATTTTATCCCCCTGCTGATAGCAGCAATCCCTTTTCTCAGAATCATAACTACAAATCTGAAAACATTCCAGAGACGAGTTCCACAAACATGAATCTTGATTTCTTCAACATCCATGGCTTTTCCTTCTTCTATAGTCTGCATGGCCATGCAAGACATTGTGGACGTGTTCTTTCCTAACAACCCACCTTCACTTCTCTCTCTCTCAATTCTGCAGATTGCCCTGCAGGTTTGCAGGTAATTTGTAACGGGTTAAACTGGTCCCCAAGCTACTCTTGGCGTACATCAACAATAAAAGCTTTCCCCGGGGACTGTAACGTAGAAGTATTGTACTAGGTCCCCATAAGCTTTGCCATTCCTTCCAGTTATCTAGCAGACAACGTGGGATAGAGATTGAAGCCAACTAATCACTCTATCTATGCAGATAGTTGTACAAGGAACTCAGGTGGTGAACTCATCTGAATGCCCGAATGACTAACCGTGAAGAAATAACATGATTTACACTACTGGAAGACTTAACACTATTGCAAGGCCATAGATAATATTTGATTTAATAATTCTCTATCCTAGTTATTTCATTTCCTTTCATTTTTTTATTAGTAAAATATAAATTTTTAGCATCCATTTGGAGCCAAATGGCATCCCAAATCAATAGAGGGTTCAAAGCACATAGGGATACCTAGAAAATAAAGTTTTAGCAAGTTTTAAATGATAAAAGGGCATTGGAGATCATGATAGGAAAGGTTGTGTCTAAACTATGGTCATGCCCCCTTTCCTTCATACATAATTTGTTGGTCTAAAAATATTTGTTTGTATTTAATTTATCATTTATTTTTTCTTGGTTGTCTCTATCTCCCTTTTATATAAGCTTAATGATTCTCTAAGTAGTTACAAAAATAATAGGTACAATTACAACCCAAGTCTTTATGTAACAACATATGGTAGCCAACATCAAGGAAAATAAGGTGCTAGAAAAGAGTATGGTACACACAACACTAACACAAAGTTATAATTTTTTAATTTAAACACATAAAATCATAAATTATAATGTTCTTGAGTTTCTTGACAAAATGTCAAAAATTCACCATAGGATACATATGTAATGCATAGGAACTACTTAAAAAATGTTTCACATATGTAAGTATACAAAGGAATAGTACATAACTATTTGACAACTTTTTTGAAAAATAACAAGCATTCAAGAGTCACTTAAACCATCTAAAAAAAATCTCCTTGTAAAGTGTAGAAGCATAAACAATGCAAGTGATCTACTTATCTCAACTACTTAATAAAAATATCATGCAGAGGCAAGGCACATGAACTATTTGATAAAATGTCTCAAGTATATGGTCTTTATACTATTTAGGTCCAAATGGCATCCCAATTCAGTAGAGGACTCAAAGCACAAATGGATGCATAAAAACTAAATTGTTAGTAGGTTTCAAATGACAAAAAGAGTTTTGGAAAGCATGGGAAGACAAGGTTATGCCTAGGCTATGGTCATGTCCCCCCTTGCCTTCCTACATGCCTTGTTGGTTCAAAAAATTATTTTGATTAAGGTAACTAGGGATTTTGAAAGGGCCTAGACCCTTGTACAAAATGTTAGAAAAGATGGGCACTAAGAACTATATGATAGCAAGGTGTTAGAACTAGAATTTTCATGAAAATTATGAAGCTTTTATCAGTGGAAATAAAAAATTCATGGCATCATTTTCATAAGAAATCACTCTATTTCTATCCATGGAGCCAAAATAGCCTTTTGCTGCTATACCGTTGCCTCATTGAATACCTTACATAGCCCTCACCTCCTACCTCGTTACCATAGCCTCTTGCAAAATAGCTTGTGGTAGCACAGTAAAGGAAGCTAACACTATACCCACTTACCGCTATACCATGAAGGGTTAAAGCCTAGCCCACGGTGGAGTGGTCTAATGATCAATATTAACAAGAGGAGACTGCTATACCGCAGAGGGATGGAACACAGCCCGTAGTAGAGCAGTGTCATGAAGAACAAAGATAAAAGGAAACCACTATACTGAGGAGGGCCAAAACAAGACCTGCGGTAGAGCAGTACACTGGAGAATAGGAATAAGAAGAGACGCCGCCATACCACATAAGGTTAAAACATAGCCCACAAAAAGGTAGTATATAAAGCAAATTAATGAAGTGACATCGTAGTACTACAAGAAGAAGAAAGGTAGCCCGCGGTAGAGCGGTATAGTAATATATGAACCAAGGATGAACCGCGGTACTGTAGGGGGTGAAAAGTGATGTGAGGTAATGCGATAAGCAACTGTTGAGACATTTAATGCTTGCTAGTCACATCAGTCAGCTTCAAAATATGAATTGAGCTCAATGCAAAAGATTTGAATGATGTGAATTAATGATTCGAGAATTAATACATCTTGGTGAGGAGGTAAATGAAGTAGATTGAGATTTCTCGATCATAGCAATAGAAACCAAGTGCTGACGAGTTTGAGGTGCAGAAGTAAAGGAAGTTCTCCAGAAGTAAACTATCTTTCCCGGGTAAGTTTTGTTCATCACTTTTTAATTTTATAACAATGGCACCAAAGAAATCAAAAGTACGAGCTAAAAAGGATGAACCCAAAGCAAGTAAACCATCTTTACAACCCCCATTGCTTAATTTGCTACCCGAGTCAGTTGATAAGGGGCCAAAGAAAGTCTTCAGAGATTCAACTCAGGGGTGTAGGGACCCAATTATTCCTCAGTCAAGGTGGAATTTGTACTGGTATTTCTAAAGGAATAGAAATGACAGGGTCCCGACATCAAACTTGTGGACACTTGACCTAGCTAAGTTGATAGTTCCAAATGTTTTCATTGGCATCGAGCTAATAAAAGCCCTGGGTGGTAGATACCATGCCCCAACAAAGATTGTTAGGCTCCCAGATGTTGGGTGTTTAGTAGATGTTTCAACGGAAGCCATAATTAAGTGCTTTAACTTAAACAAACAAGTTGTTATAGAAGTGAACTTGGGGAAATTAGAGCAAGAATATATCAGGCTAAGAAGAATTTATAGGAGTGATGAGCTCCCCTTGCACATGAAAAGGGGTGATAACAATAGAATACTTCCAATCCCCTCTTCAAAAGCAGAGCCTTTCCTAGTGTCTGAATTTTAGGTCTACTTCAAGAATACATACCATGCATTGTGTCAGGTTATTGGGATAGATGCAAAGGATAACATGTCAATAGGGTTGATGAGGATGGCTATGATCATTCAACATCCAGAATCAAATGTTGAATTTTACTTTGCTTTTGTGATTGAAGAACAAATTCATGAGGGATTGTTGCAGGTGAGGGAGGCCAAGGCTCCCATGTCTTTTAGAAAGTATTCTTTTCTATGTCATTTGATTTTGTATCAAAATGAAATGAAATGGACTAAAAGGATGAAATTGTGCACACAAGAGAATGGAGTAAAACTCCCTGTACAAAATTGGTGCTACGTATGGGATAGTAGATGCAATGAATGTGATTTTGTTGTATTTAGAGATGATTTTGTTGTTAGAATAATTGTTTCTTTGGACTTTTCAACACCAAGATTGCCACAGTCTTTGATGGATGTCATGAGGCCAATGTAGTACAAGCCAAACTAGGGCTTTACACATAATTATGTTGATTGGTTTCTAATGCCACAACATACTATTATCAGGGTATACAGTTGTGATCAGGCACCCCACATTCTACCAAAAATTTTGCTTGCTAGAATATGTTTTTTGGAGTTCATGTGGCAAATGCTCTGGATGGATCATGATCTAATGACCTGAATCAAAGAAAAGGCACATTCTTGCCTAATTTGACAGTATTTGAGGAGTTACAGAGATTCATGAGGTTCAATTATCCCCTCAAGTCCGGGATAGAAAGAGTATGTGACCCAGAGGGTCACATTAACATGATCAGAAGGACTTTGCTTACAAAGAGGGCCATATTTCATGCTTTTGACCCCGAAGAAGATGTAATAAGAAATTTAGTATATTTTTTTGATGTGTTTCAGACAAGGAGATGGATATTAATGAAGAGATGGGAAGATCTAAAGAAGGAGAAGAATAAGAATTTCAAGGGGTTCTTTGTTGATGAGCCCGATCTTCTAAAAAGGATGCAATTAATCCTTGGTAAATTTGATGTGTTTTATAAAATGGCCCAAGATGAGGGACTAATACCACTTCCTACATCCCCATGTAATCCTTGTCCTTATCATCCATCCCTCCATCTGAAGTGGTAAATAAAACCAAGCTCCAATGCCAGTGGTGTGTACAATAATTAAAACCAAAAATAATTGTGTGAAAACACAAGTAATTTTAAGTGTTTGTGAAATATGTGTGTGCCCAGAAGCAAGAGAATTGGTTTTGA
This sequence comes from Sequoia sempervirens, assembly GCA_007258455.2. Classification (NCBI taxonomy): domain Eukaryota; kingdom Viridiplantae; phylum Streptophyta; class Pinopsida; order Cupressales; family Cupressaceae; genus Sequoia; species Sequoia sempervirens. The sequence goes on along the minus strand of VDFB02166808.1, from coordinate 4,212 downwards.
AGAGTGATATGTTGATCATATCGGGGATGGAACTGTCCAAGGTATTTCTTTTGGATGAAATCAGATCACAAGATGACCCAATGTTGGTTGCATAATTTGACTCAGAGGAAGGTGTATCAAGAATAGGGTATAACCCTACCACTCAAACCCTTTCCCTATGGACAAAGCAAAAGAGTACAAGGAAGCCCAAACTCTTGGATGTAGTACAAGAGATGAGAGGGTCAGGAAGGATACAACTCCAACAAAGGCTACTACCATAACTATGCATTCAATAATGTTCACCAAAGATGTGGTGGAAAACATGGAGAATAAAATAGATGAATATGAGAAAAGGTTGAAATTGTCTAATGATGAAGTAAATAAATTGTTTATTGAAAATGTTAAGTTGAAACAACAATTACAACAAGGAACAACAGTAAGGGGAGATGAGATAGTTGTTTATCACTCACTTATTCAAGCTGAAGATCCATAGATTTAGTAGATGGAGAATGAAATTGATTAGTTAAAGAAGCACAATATGGAAGATGTCAAACATCACATCTTGGATACCCTAAGGAAAATATTGGAGCACTAAATTGAAATATTGAAGGAAAAGATAGGTGGGGTTAATGAGAGCTTTAGCAATCTGGTTAAAGCTTTGGAGAAGATAAAACTCACCACATTTTAACCACCTTCTGCAAGGCGACACAAAGAGATCTTGATGCCCCTCCAAGGCTAAAACCTACTCAAGAAATTGTGAAGGGAGTGATTGAGGAGCACAAGTATTTGATTGATATGAAAAAGAAAGTGGAAAGCAGAAGAAATGCATTTGACTCTATAAAGCACAGCTCTAGCCCTTCAATCATTAAAGATGATAATCAAATGAAAGGTGTGGATGCATGGAAAGATGAGTTTGATCAAATGGTTTCTCGATGCCTGACACATATACAGAGTGATGAGGACATCAACCTTGATAGGTTTCATACTTTTCTTGATGCAATTGCAATATTGGATAATGGATACGTGAAATTTGTAGTAGATGTCAGGAATTTGCTTGATAACCGATAGAAGAGTCATCTCACAAATCTTACTGTTGCTCAAGGATTCAAATGGCCAAATGATTTGACAATAAGCAAATGGCAGGAGAAGTATCTAGGCTCAAATGAGGATTGATAATCAACATCACGGAGGAAGATCAATCATAAAGTAAAAGCTTTGCATAGGTCTTAGATGACCATGAGCTTTTACTCGAAGACTAATAGATTGAAGCACATGTTTTCATCATTTCAGTTATGCTTAATTTCATAGTTATGTTTTTTTACCAAAGGACATGACCTTTGGTTTGAAGCTTGTTGCCTCTCATATAAATACGAGAGACCAAGACCAAAAGGAGGAATTAGATTAGATTAGAGATAGGAGGAAGTAATAGGTGAATAGGGATAATGTCTACATTTCAAAAGACCATGATGCATGTATAAAATTTTGAAGGAATCAATGAAAGAACTCTGATTTTGTGGTGTCATTTTGGTATTAGTTGTTTGTTGAATTAATTGAAAATATTATCAAGTTGTCTCCAAGGTTGATATTTCTGTGTTATTTAAATTGATATATCAAGTATATACTCAATTTATCAATGCACATTTGTTGTATTTGTGTGGTATTATTGGTTGATTCTTTCAAGTAAAGATTAAATCCTTCAAGTCATTCACAGTAATTTGGAAGTATCATTTGGCTCACAAAGAAGAACCTGGTAATTACATTCTTGCATGTTTATACAATTTATGAACTAATATTTTTATGCCAAATAATTAGAATTTTTGCCATATAGAAGCCACTCATCGTAGACTTTCATCTAACTCCATTTTACCCATTAAGGCACTGGTCTCACCCATTTTTAAAAAAAAAATTATCATACCAATATCAAATTTAGAAATCTGTTAACTAAACATATTGATCTTTACCTTGAGATTACTTATACAATCTATACCAAATTAGGATTTCATCTCTCCACTTCTAATTGCCATTATGGATAGATTGCTTAGGGAAGAAACACATAGTTCAAGTTTGCTTCATTCACAAAGGTGCACCTGCCTAGGTTTGGTAGAGCCTGAAGAAAGAAGGTTCAAATTCATCATTTGGCCTTGTACATTAGCCAAAAATATTGTGAGAGCTTGGCAACCTCTCGTGGTTCAAACCTGCGTTTTTGAGACCTAACACAAGAAACCTAAGAGAAACAATGATGCACAAAAAACTAGGACACTACATAACCTAACAACCTACCAACCCAAATTCAGGGAGGTTTGAAGTTAAATTGTTGGACAACGATTTTTTCTTAATCCTAATACAAGGATCCAACTTCCCTAAACTTATTTTTTTGGAACAAGAGAGATGTGTAAGATCACCGACAAAACCTTTATCCAATCCTAGAACCATTAAATAGAAATCCATCATATTATAGTCTATAGGATCTTTCCCCCTATTTTCATCTTTTTGCTTATCCTCAAACAAAATAGTACACTCCTCAATAGTAGAAAACTTAAGTTCCCTTTTACTCCAAGCCAGATGGTGATTCTTGATGCTCAAGCAACTAGCGATGGCATGGCCCACTTTACAACAATACTGACAAATAAATGAAGAGTCTTCAAATTCAATCTACTACACCCAAACTCCAAATTTGAAAGATAAAGCGATTGGAGTAGGGAGAACCTTGTTTTTTTGACAAGCACACAAAATATAGCAAACAATAAATGCTTATTGATTTTAGTGACATTATCAGCAGTAAAGTATTGCCCAAAAGTATTGGCAATAAGCTTGAAAACCCCTTCATCCAAAAACTCAAATGAAAACCCTAACATGATAACCCAAACATAGAACATGATGGAGTCATCACTCAAAGGGGTAAACCCCAAGGACCAATTTTTTAGACAAAGGCCATTTAACCCCATAAACCAAGGACCTTCTCGAAGAAATCTAGATCAATATTTAAGAAAGGAAATTGTAAATATAAGAAAAAAAAATTCAACATAGAGACAACCTCTATTTGGCCTCTTGGTTTCCAAATCTGAAGCACCCATCTTCTAACAACATCATTGTTGGAATGATTACTGTAGAATCTCCCAACTAATGAGTTTCAAAACTAAGCAATTGACTTAACCATAAGGGAATTAGGGACATAAAATATCTTCCCCTGCTCCATGGCTTGGGCAAGGAAAGCCACAATAGATCCATTCCTTGGTACACTCTCCTCAATAGTAGCCCTTGAGCACTCATCCATGCTAACACTCGCAAGACCAACAACATCCTTCAAAACTCCCAGATCCTAAATAGAAGCAATAGCAGGGGACAAAGTATCCACACTAGGCACAATAGGAATACTCTCCTCATCAATAACTATTGAACTTCACCCACACTAACACTCACAATAGTCACAAGACCAACAACATCCTTTGAAACCCCCAAAGCCCAAATAGGAGCAATAGAAAGGACAGAATCTCCACACAAAGCACACAAGGCACACTTTCCTCAATAGTATCCCTTGATTATTCACCCATGATATCACTCATAGTAATCACTAACAACATCATTCAAAACCCCAGAGTATTGACCCATACTAGCCACATCAACCTCAACACTAGCATAACTAATCTACAAGCAAGGACCTACAACAATATTTGAATCACAAAACCTCGTCTCACCATGAACCTCAAAAACCTTTGGAGCTCAAATAGGAGTAGAAATAGGGGATGAGGCTCCCACACTAAGCACAACAAGATAAGGGGAAGAAAGAAAAAATACTTCTTGAGGGCATCACCAAGGTCATCAGGCCCTAAACTAGACACAATAATAGAAGAGTGCCAAAGAAACATTTCTTTGCGCCTCCCTCCATAAATCAAGGAGGGAAAAATACTCCTCATCTAAATTAGAATTGTACCTCTAAGCCTCCAACCATGGCATCAAAAAAGAATCCATGTCTTCGTTTGTTAATGAGAAATGGCATTCCCTAACTAGCTTGTTGCCATCTTCTTCCCCTTCCCCTTCATCCAAACCAAACCCACTTCCTCCCATGCTCCCTTCACTTCATTCATCTTTGTACCCACGCCTACACATTTCATCACTCACTCACTCCATTGTTACACTAAAAATGTTAAATCCTTAACTCAATAAAAAAAAATTGATACTTGCAAATGGTTATTTGTTGAGATAAATACACTAAATATTAAATTTTTTTATGGA